>MVJL01010517.1:0-81884 GCA_002156465.1 Macrocentrus cingulum
AACACTCAACCTTATCTAGACAAACACAAAAACTGGCGTCTCCTTATCTCCCCCCCTCCCCCCTGTCTCGCAGAATCCTACCCGATACTACTTCGAATGAATGGAATAATGAGCCGAAACTATAACTTTTCACGGTATTATGAGAATTTTACCTTATATTCACCATCTGGTAGCCCCAATTTCTTTATAGCGTCCGACACTGCTTCTTCGATTGTTTTTGCTATACTTTTCACGGTATTATGAGAATTTTACCTTATATTCACCATCTGGTAGCCCCAATTTCTTTATAGCGTCCGACACTGCTTCTTCGATTGTTTTTGCTATGATGAGGACTGCTCGGGGTGATTGTCTATGATGTACTTTGTATACTACCATCCTGGACATACAATAGCGTCCGACACTGCTTCTTCGATTGTTTTTGCTATGATGAGGACTGCTCGGGGTGATTGTCTATGATGTACTTTGTATACTACCATCCTGGACATACAAGAAAGTATAAAAAACAGATATTACCAATTATCAACCTGCATAAGAGTACAATGTACAATTACCGTATGTTAAATTTTGTAAATCTCATTGTCCAACAGTTCCAAGTATAAAAAACAGATATTACCAATTATCAACCTGCATAAGAGTACAATGTACAATTACCGTATGTTAAATTTTGTAAATCTCATTGTCCAACAGTTCCATGTTTCAATCGAATACATTTTTGTGTACCGAAAGTATAAACATGATGAGGATAATAACTACAAAGATTTTCTAGAGAAACACATCTGTAGCTTTTTACAGAATCGATTTTATAGATACGTAGTGAAGAGTCGAAAATACTATTTAATTTTTCTACTATAAAGTAAATTTTTTCATCAGCTGTAGTTATGATTAATGCGATGATACCGATAGAGACATTCAATTGGTAGGCTTCCTGTCCTAAAATCAGTGCTTGACCCCGTCTGTAGGTAATACCTTTAATTTCTACGACGTCAAGTCCGACACTGCTTCTTCGATTGTTTTTGCTATGATGAGGACTGCTCGGGGTGATTGTCTATGATGTACTTTGTATACTACCATCCTGGACATACAAAAAAGTATAAAAAACAGATATTACCAATTATCAACCTACATAAGAGTACAATGTACAATTACCGTATGTTAAATTTTGTAAATCTCATTGTCCAACAGTTCCATGTTTCAATCGAATACATTTTTGTGTACCAAAAGTATAAACATGATGAGGATAATAACTACAAAGATTTTCTAGAGAAACACATCTGTAGCTTTTTACAGAATCGATTTTATAGATACGTAGTGAAGAGTCGAAAATACTATTTAATTTTTCTACTATAAAGTAAATTTTTTCATCAGCTGTAGTTATGATTAATGCGATGATACCGATAGAGACATTCAATTGGTAGGCTTCCTGTCCTAAAATCAGTGCTTGACCCCGTCTGTAGGTAATACCTTTAATTTCTACGACGTCATACTCTTCAAGCAATTGTATATCACCAGTTATTTCTTTTACAACATTTTGTAAAGCATTAGAATATCGATCTTTCACGTACTCAGTCGTTTGCCCAAGGTCTACAGGCTTCCTGTCCTAAAATCAGTGCTTGACCCCGTCTGTAGGTAATACCTTTAATTTCTACGACGTCACACTCTTCAAGCAATTGTATATCACCAGTTATTTCTTTTACAACATTTTGTAAAGCATTAGAATATCGATCTTTCACGTACTCAGTCGTTTGCCCAAGGTCTACATCAAGCAATTGTATATCACCAGTTATTTCTTTTACAACATTTTGTAAAGCATTAGAATATCGATCTTTCACGTACTCAGTCGTTTGCCCAAGGTCTACATCATATTTAATATCAGATCCCTGTCGTAACCGAGCCTGAAGTAATTCATGCTTTTCAGACAGAGTACTTGTGACATTTCTGAAGTTTCGAACATATCGAATAATTCGTTTGAAGTAGGTATGTTTGCTCTCGAATCTTAGGGTCCACACACGAATCAGAGGACCAAATTCTAACAATAACTGCGGATAATGTGAGCGTCCGACACTGCTTCTTCGATTGTTTTTGCTATGATGAGGACTGCTCGGGGTGATTGTCTATGATGTACTTTGTATACTACCATCCTGGACATACCAAAAAGTATAAAAAACAGATATTACCAATTATCAACTTCGTACTCAGTCGTTTGCCCAAGGTCTACGTCATATTTAATATCAGATCCCTGTCGTAACCGAGCCTGAAGTAATTCATGCTTTTCAGACAGAGTACTTGTGACATTTCTGAAGTTTCGAACATACCGAATCATATTTAATATCAGATCCCTGTCGTAACCGAGCCTGAAGTAATTCATGCTTTTCAGACAGAGTACTTGTGACATTTCTGAAGTTTCGAACATACCGAATAATTCGTTTGAAGTAGGTATGTTTGCTCTCGAATCTTAGGGTCCACACACGAATCAGAGGACCAAATTCTAACAATAACTGCGGATAATGTGACAAATAATGATGTTTTGGGCGTAACGGTTTAGTTGGAAACAGCTGAGATCACACACACGAATCAGAGGACCAAATTCTAACAATAACTGCGGATAATGTGACAAATAATGATGTTTTGGGCGTAACGGTTTAGTTGGAAACAGCTGAGATCGTACAATCAAGTAATCACCTATTATACTCTGTAAGTAGGGAATGTATTTTTTTCTTATCGAAGGTGCATAGATTATTTCGATTATTTCAGACAAAATTAACACAGCTTCCCAAGCAGGATCTTCAATATTGCGTATGTTGTACACGAATCAGAGGACCAAATTCTAACAATAACTGCGGATAATGTGACAAATAATGATGTTTTGGGCGTAACGGTTTAGTTGGAAACAGCTGAGATCTTACAATCAAGTAATCACCTATTATACTCTGTAAGTAGGGAATGTACTTTTTTCTTATCGAAGGTGCATAGATTATTTCGATTATTTCAGACAAAATTAAATACAATCAAGTAATCACCTATTATACTCTGTAAGTAGGGAATGTACTTTTTTCTTATCGAAGGTGCATAGATTATTTCGATTATTTCAGACAAAATTAACACAGCTTCCCAAGCAGGATCTTCAATATTGCGTATGTTGTCTCCGATAATGAGTGGGAATAATTTAACAAAACATAAAATTTGCCCCGCACCTCCAGAACACAGCTTCCCAAGCAGGATCTTCAATATTGCGTATGTTGTCTCCGATAATGAGTGGGAATAATTTAACAAAACATAAAATTTGCCCCGCACCTCCAGCAAGATTTTCTCTAGAAGGAACAAAGAGCGCCGGTAAGTCACGCTTATCTTCCGGTGAATATGCAAAGTTTTCAATTTTAACATTTAATTGGTCATATGTGAACCATTTTTTTGATACAAAATGCTTTATATATAAGACAAGATCATACGACGCCACTCCTTCTAAAAGATCGTGATTTAACATTTAATTGGTCATATGTGAACCATTTTTTTGATACAAAATGCTTTATATATAAGACAAGATCATACGACGCCACTCCTTCTAAAAGATCGTGACCCATGCATGGAGGCAACCCAGGTAAACAAACATGGAAACTCTTCAGTTGATTAAAAACAGAACAAGATCATACGACGCCACTCCTTCTAAAAGATCGTGACCCATGCATGGAGGCAACCCAGGTAAACAAACATGGAAACTCTTCAGTTGATTAAAAACAGAGTTAAATTTAATGCCTTGGTCTATCGTAATGGTTTTATCTTTTTTTAGGCGTTTGATACTTTCAAACAAACATGGAAACTCTTCAGTTGATTAAAAACAGAGTTAAATTTAATGCCTTGGTCTATCGTAATGGTTTTATCTTTTTTTAGGCGTTTGATACTTTCATTATATGAGTCAATGGTTCTTTTTTCATAGTCTTCATGAATATAATGGCAAGTACTTGAGCATGACTCACACGTTTTTTTCACAAAAAAATCAGCGAAGTCAATGGTTCTTTTTTCATAGTCTTCATGAATATAATGGCAAGTACTTGAGCATGACTCACACGTTTTTTTCACAAAAAAATCAGCGCGTCGTACTAGGCAATACCGACAAAAATATGGGGTTTTGCTAAAATTTTCAACAAAACCGCCTAATGCATGGCTACCTAGAATCAATGGTTCTTTTTTCATAGTCTTCATGAATATAATGGCAAGTACTTGAGCATGACTCACACGTTTCTTTCACAAAAAAATCAGCGCGTCGTACTAGGCAATACCGACAAAAATATGGGGTTTTGCTAAAATTTTCAACAAAACCGCCTAATGCATGGCTACCTAGATTGTCTCCTGCTATACAGCGCGTCGTACTAGGCAATACCGACAAAAATATGGGGTTTTGCTAAAATTTTCAACAAAACCGCCTAATGCATGGCTACCTAGATTGTCTCCTGCTATAAAAACCAATCCAGCTTTTTTTATTTCACCTGAGGGTAAAATAATTCCAGTATCTTCTAGCTTTTTAATGTCTTTGACGATGCGACCATACACAATATTAGGATTGAAATAACGTTCTTTACATAGAGCAACTAACTGAATTGTTTTAATGTGAGTTCTAATATGCGCTGGTAAATTTCCAAAACTAAGATAAACCGCAAGTAGTTTATGTTTTTTTTTGGCGGGCCCAATGGGATTCACTACCTCAAAACTATCTTGATATAAGCAAATTTGAATTGCATCTGGGTTTGATAAAAAAAAAAATTTTTTTTGGCGGGCCCAATGGGATTCACTACCTCAAAACTATCTTGATATAAGCAAATTTGAATTGCATCTGGGTTTGATAAAAAAAAAACGTTATTTTTAAACACATACCCGTCTGTAAAATCATGAAGAATATCATCATCACTGTTTTCAACGCTAAATTTCCAAACATAAAAAAAAAAACGTTATTTTTAAACACATACCCGTCTGTAAAATCATGAAGAATATCATCATCACTGTTTTCAACGCTAAATTTCCAAACATTAGCAAGAGATTTATTATGGAAAATATTTTGTAAAGTCTCTAAAATTGAAATATAATGAAAATGAATTTTTTGTTTTTTATCTGTAGTTAAATAAATTTGCTCAGGGTGAACGTATTTAAATTCATGCTTATAAAATTTTTTTCTAGTAAAATCAATCTTGATATAAGCAAATTTGAATTGCATCTGGGTTTGATAAAAAAAAAACGTTATTTTTAAATACATACCCGTCTGCAAAATCATGAAGAATATCATCATCACTGTTTTCAACGCTAAATTTCCAAACATCAGCAAGAGATTTATTATGGAAAACATTTTGTAAAGTCTCTAAAAAATCATGAAGAATATCATCATCACTGTTTTCAACGCTAAATTTCCAAACATCAGCAAGAGATTTATTATGGAAAACATTTTGTAAAGTCTCTAAAATTGGAATATAATGAAAATAAATTTTTTGTTTTTTATCTGTAGTTAAATAAATTTGCTCAGGGTGAACGTATTTAAATTCATGCTTATAAAATTTTTTTCTAGTAAAATCTGACCGTAAAAATTTTTTGTTTTTTATCTGTAGTTAAATAAATTTGCTCAGGGTGAACGTATTTAAATTCATGCTTATAAAATTTTTTTCTAGTAAAATCTGACCGTAAAACTTTATGATTGGATAAAAAAGGATCGGTCCTCAGAAAATCTTTGATAATTATTTCTATTTCATGCGGAGCAACTCCTGTGTCTGACAGAGTTTTACTAAACGTATTTAAATTCATGCTTATAAAATTTTTTTCTAGTAAAATCTGACCGTAAAACTTTATGATTGGATAAAAAAGGATCGGTCCTCACAAAATCTTTGATAATTATTTCTATTTCATGCGGAGCAACTCCTGTGTCTGACAGAAACCGTAAAACTTTATGATTGGATAAAAAAGGATCGGTCCTCACAAAATCTTTGATAATTATTTCTATTTCATGCGGAGCAACTCCTGTGTCTGACAGAATTTTACTTAATTTTTTTTCATTAGTTTCCTGATTGAGCTCAACGAGAATTTGCATGTTTTCATGGATTTTTTGAATTATTGCGACAGGTAAAGTATATTCAAATTTTTTTTCATTAGTTTCCTGATTGAGCTCAACGAGAATTTGCATGTTTTCATGGATTTTTTGAATTATTGCGACAGGTAAAGTATATTCGCATTCTAAACTCAAATAAAAATTTGCCAAGCTCATCAACATAAAATTATTTCCGTCACGATTGTTTTTAAGAAAGTTATTTGTCACATTATCATCAGTAAAATTATCAGTATTACTATCTTCAATATCTATAGACATCAAATTATCCTCAGCACTCACGTTTTGTGAGGTATTTAGTGAATTGAGAGGTTCTACAGTATCGTTCACTCTGTGGACCTTGGACAAATGCCCTGTAAGTGATGAAACTAATGAATATTTTTTTGTACATTCCCTGATCGGACATTCGATGACTGTACCATCTTTGATATGATATGGACCTTGGACAAATGCCCTGTAAGTGATGAAACTAATGAATATTTTTTTGTACATTCCCTGATCGGACATTCGATGACTGTACCATCTTTGATATGATCTTTTAAGTGTTTCAAAAAAATACTATACTCTCGAAATATAGGACCACACAGTAAAACGTCGCAAGTATAATTTACATTTTTATCTACAAAGAATATTTTTTTGTACATTCCCTGATCGGACATTCGATGACTGTACCATCTTTGATATGATCTTTTAAGTGTTTCAAAAAAATACTATACTCTCGAGATATAGGACCACACAGTAAAACGTCGCAAGTATAATTTACATTTTTATCTACAAGTGAATGCGATAAGTGTTTCAAAAAAATACTATACTCTCGAGATATAGGACCACACAGTAAAACGTCGCAAGTATAATTTACATTTTTATCTACAAGTGAATGCGCGATACGACGAGTTGAATTACTCCGAAGAGATATTCCGTGAAATCGAATCAAGTGCATTTTGAAGGATTCATCTTTTTTAAATAATTTTTTGCATCCTTCGTAGCCACAATGTAACTGATTTAGGTGTTTGAGGTGCACCTGCCACGTTCTTGACTGAGTCTCACAGAATCGACAGATGTACATGATTTTATCCTGGAAAACACATAATTTAATATTTGGCTTATGTATGACATTGATTATTTCAATTATTTCTATCTTAATATTAGTCCACAAAACACATAGCCATCATTTTAAAAACATTCGAGTGCATCGATATATAAATAGACAACGAGGACCTTGGACAAATGCCCTGTAAGTGATGAAACTAATGAATATTTTTTTGTACATTCCCTGATCGGACATTCGATGACTGTACCATCTTTGATATGATTTAAGTGTTTCAAAAAAATACTATACTCTCGAAATATAGCACCACACAGTAAAACGTCGCAAGTATAATTTACATTTTTATCTACAAGTGAATGCGCGATACGACGAGTTGAATTAGTCCGAAGAGATATTCCGTGAAATCGAATCAAGTGCATTTTGAAGGATTCATCTTTTTTAAATAATTTTTTGCATATGAATGCGCGATACGACGAGTTGAATTAGTCCGAAGAGATATTCCGTGAAATCGAATCAAGTGCATTTTGAAGGATTCATCTTTTTTAAATAATTTTTTGCATCCTTCGTAGCCACAATGTAACTGTTGGTTCAAATTAGCGTGGAGTTTCAGGTGTTTGAGGTGCACCTGCCACGTTCTTGACTGAGTCTCACAGAATCGACAGATGTACATGATTTTATCCTGGAAAACACATAATTTAATATTTGGCTAAGGTGTTTGAGGTGCACCTGCCACGTTCTTGACTGAGTCTCACAGAATCGACAGATGTACATGATTTTATCCTGGAAAACACATAATTTAATATTTGGCTCATGTATGACATTGATTATTTCAATTATTTCTATCTTAATATTAGTCCACAAAACACATAGCCATCATTTTAAAAACATTCGAGTGCATCGATATATAAATACATTGATTATTTCAATTATTTCTATCTTAATATTAGTCCACAAAACACATAGCCATCATTTTAAAAACATTCGAGTGCATCGATATATAAATAGACAACGACCAATTAACCAGTTAAGAAGCCTTAGAGGAACAAAAAAAACAAAACACATAGCCATCATTTTAAAAACATTCGAGTGCATCGATATATAAATAGACAACGACCAATTAACCAGTTAAGAAGCCTTAGAGGAACAAAAAAAAAATTTAGACAAGAAAAAAAAATATTTACAAGCATCAAAACACGTTGAAATAATGACAAAAATGCGAGATACCAGCAAGCACGTGGCAGGGTTGAGGTTACAAGGAATGTACACTTCATATAGATCTTTCATACATCTATCACGACTTTCTTGCAATAAAAATTATACATACTATGACATACCTGGTAATTGGGGCGTCTCAACTTGTACACAAATAAATATCCGGAACAGAAAACTATTCACAGACAAAAAATAACAATCTGCTGCTTGGTATATATCCACTCTCACGTATAGATGTGCACTGATGTATGCGCTGTGGCGACGCATGGATGCTGCGCGGCAACGTAATATTCGAATACCGCTGTATTGTAATTTTTGGATCCAGAATTCAAGAATCCTAATCGGCATGGTATAATTAGAAACCCTATTAAAAAAATCTAATGCGTTCTGCTATTTCTCAATACTTATTCAAATTTTCTAATAATCTTGGAAATTTTACATGTTTTTTCCTTCTAAAAGAAAATATTTCGAAATTTCGTGCACAAGCGCCTCTTAAACATAATGCAAAATACGGTGTTGTAAATTACGAACTGTTTAGTGTTCTGATATCCAAAACACTTTTTACAGTGTTGGCAAAAAAATTATTTTACTAGAAAATTAGAATTGGTTGTAATTGCAATCAAACTTTATTTAAATCATTATCTATAATCATCTGTCTAACTTTTTGAGCTGCCTGTCGAGCTTTTGGTTTCTAAAAATTCATTATTGACTTAAGTACCCTATTTTGCCCCATTTTCCTACGATATACGTAGAAATTCTTACCGAAAATACCCGATGGACACAAGAAGAAAAAAAATTTCCGATTTAGTTTTTCATTGGATCGATTGTTGTTTTAATGAAATAAAACGGCTTTCACGGACATGATAGAGCAATATATATAAAAGTGGTGAAAACTTATAGTTAATATTAGAAACTCACCTATGACGTCGCTTTTTCTTTTTTTTTTTACTAAAACTTGATAGACCATCTACGGTGAAGTCCTTCCCTGATTCGATACTGTGTCCTATCCCACCTGCAAAAAACAAAAAGATAATCGTTTGTTGAAGATTCATCATTTAGACAGATATCCAACTATAGTTTTCTGGTAAAGCCTGTCTGACCATGAATTTATTTTGACTACTATCCCTGAACGCGCGCTATCCCTTTATACGTGTTAAACGTATATATATCATTTTTGTGCTTTCACCAATTATTATACCTTTACAACACGGTCAGAAATGAAAAAAAAAAACCGTCACAAGGTCAAGTTTCCGAAGAATTACCTGAATTAGAATTTAATTTATATAGTCTTTAGTATAAATAAATCAATGAAATCGTAAAAAGGCTTATTTGTTTATTATTTGGACATATAATGTCGACATATTTATTTCGTTGTAAAATATTCATGATTGGATACTCCCGTATGTAATTACAACACCCGATTCAATTGGGGAAAATATATTCGTTGGTGCGAGTCGAATTTGAACCTAAAAATGTGAATATTATGAGCTAAAAAATCAAATAGTTGAGATGCTGAATCTAAAGAATTTTTTCCTTTAATATGACAATAACTTGTGTAGAAACTGATAATTATTCACTCTGTATTGTTAGGATTTTGTGACGTTAAAAAAAGGATATTTTGCGGACGCAGATGGCCACGAACGGATGACATTATGATGTCATAGAGAGGAAGAGTAGATTTTGTATTCATATGCACGTTGAACCGTGATGATTCGTATTTTTCCGCGCCATTAAGTACTATCTAATGTATATTTATTACAGACAAAAACGCAGTGGTGGATGGGGAAATGCACGAAGACTGTTCATCTTCGAAAATATATACATTTATCTAACTATAATGCTTATATGGATCATAAAAAACTGTAGAAGATTCATCTGTAAAAAGTGAAAATTGTGGTATAAGTGATGATGTTACATTCTGATGCTTGCGATTTATAATAATATGAAAATAAGGAAGTACAGAGTACAAAATACGGCTTATTTGATATAATATGCTCCTTTAAAAATTATAGAAAAGTATATAATAGGAATAGGTTCATTCAAAAACTGCTAAATTCGTGAAATGAGATCATCGTACCCAGTCTTACCCAGAGATTGAGTGGACCTGCATTGATGAGGGTGCTGAATTTACCTTTTTTGCCAATTTTAGAATTCGTAATAGTACGGAAAGTCGTAAAGATTACAGTTCGGTAGTTGAAGTTTACGATTTAACTCCTAAACCGTCAACTATGAGCCAATCAGAGCCGCACGTCGAGACGTAACTTCCACCTACCGCACTGTAAGAATTAGTTTTTTTTTTTTGCGTTTTCGGTTTTGTCAGTTGGATTATTATAGATATCATGTTTTTATAATTTACTGTCTGACGTGTTTTATTACTTAACAATTGAGATTTAAATATAATTAATATTGTCCTAATTATATCCTTAAGATGTCACTAATACTTTTTTTAAGAACAAGCATTTATAATAATTGAATAAAAAATTTTTTTCTCAGGTATTAATCTAAATTATATATTATTTAATTTTTTTCTCGAAAAAGTGCGTGATATTTTACTTGTCAGTATAATAGAGTTAAATAGATTAATTAAGTGCTCCATTTGACGAATATTAGTTGAATATTATTATTTCCGTTAAATGATTGACAGTGATGACAGAAAGTGCCAGGAAACTTGAGACATCCCATATGAAGGTAGGCGCCACTTCTAAAATCAACAGTCAACGCCTAAAGCTTCCTATTACCGCTCCATTGACCATATGGTCTGTATCTATAAGACTCCGAGTTTTCATGCGCGAAAATAAATTGTATCCAGTATCTTCGATATGGTTCTCATCGTTCGTGTTGAAAGTTTCATTTTTTACATATATATTCATACATGTTTTTGCGATACAACTCATAGAAAGATATTTAGTAGTTGGATATATTTATAATTAAATGCAATATGCTAGAGATAGGATAATAAACACAATCACAATTTTTTATTTAGATATATACATATAACTTTATTTCCGGTAAGCATCAGTCAAACATGGCATAGCTTCGCCAGCTGTTCGGAGCATGCGCGAGAAGAATACGTTCACATCATATAAGGATAAGCCATCTGTGAGTTTACACGCATTTAAAAATATCTTGAAAATTCATTGAAAACAATTGTAAGGAGTTTTCATACAAAATTTATTTTATATGGTAGAAAAAGTATTATTAGAAATTCTTAAAATATTTCTGCATAATTTCAATTACCTTTAAATATAGCTACAAAATGGGGCGGGGGGTATAATACCGGGGGGCACGAAAAAGTTAAACAAATGATTAGATAATAATTGAAATAAATGTTTGACTATAGAGTTAAATAATAATTCAGATGCAGTTGACGTAATTGAAGAAAAAAAATTTTACTCGTTTTTACAGGCCCTCTATTTTGCCTCCATACCCCATTTTGCCCGACATCCCCCTAATAATTTTATATTTAAATATAAAAAGAAAAGATGCTGAAAAACGTTGTATTTTCGTGTAAATAATAAGGTATATTCGAGAATTGAAATATAATGATGGCAGAAGGATGGAGTGGAACATTGGTCACTACTACTACTTGTTTGAGAATGGCTTCGGCGGTGTTGATATTCGTGAGTCCGTAACCAGGCAACGAACGATAAAAGAGCGTACATAGCCAATGACGGCTCTCGAAATACCCCTTCCTGTAAATCAGCTTGTTTTCAGTGTTTAAACGTGAGATCGAAAAGGGACAACCTTTTGCATCAATACTCTGGCAACATATTAAATCGAAAAACACTCGAATCTATACTAAAACTTAAAAATAATATCTTTTTATTATTAGATATACAAGGATTGATGCAATTATCAAGTGAATAAACAAAATTACTATTTAAAAAATATAAAACTAACGAAATCGTGTTTTTTTTTTTTTTTTCAAAAATCACTTGAACATAGTCGAATAAAACAAATTAGTTGTATTCAATTCTCCAAGTATGTTAGAGTTGGTATGCGAAAAATCAAAATTTTTATATTATGTATGATGAAATGTATTTTTTATTATAGGTTCAAACTTTATTTCAATTATCTGATAGTAAAAATCATTTGAGTGTATTGAGATTGGCTGATAAATAAAATTACCACTTCATGGTATTATTTGGGGTTCGATTAATCGATTCCAACGTGAATTTCAGCGTGCGCTTGCGCGTGCAATACCCCTCATTTGTATCAATACGTATATTTTATAATATATATACATATGTATATATAATTTGTGAAATATATTTGTAAAACATGAAAAAACTATGTTGAATTGATATAGTTGTTCAATATTTCTTCCATTTTGTAGAATTTAATTCCGTTTTCTGTCATCATGTAAAATTCTGATTTACTTTATATATACATGTCGTTCTGTCCTTGGGGATGAAAAGAGAGAGTGTAGCACTCCCTCGGGATGTCTTGTGATGCCACTTGTATGTATTAAGCTTCGGGTACTAATCCCGAAATTTAATTTGAAAATCTTTTCAGCCGCAAATACGAACCACGCCCGCTTCACAGTGGAGGATCTTCCGCGCGGGGAATTACAACTTCGTATATAGGATAATTGAAAATTTTTTTTCATCTCATACCAACTATAACTTTTTTATAAACTAAAGTAGCCTTCTATTTGTACTAGACATAGTCTCTAAAGCATGGCTTTGTTTATTAAAAAAATTTCATTTTTTAAAATAAAGATCACATCTTGTTTTTTTTTTTATTTGAATTATTTTATATATGAAATTTTACGGTTAAATTAAAGTTGATGTGCTATATTAATTCTTTTTACACGAAATCTTACGCTACATATGCGATGACTAGAAGTGTTTATTTATCTATATATTACCAGTACATATGATAGACGAAGTGAATCGAGCGTATCGTGTAGCTGGTGCAGTCACTGGGGACATGTCTCAAGGGGTGTTGCGCTAGATTAGGGACCCTATTTCGGGGCATTGGGCGACACCATGTAAAACACTTGTAGCGAAAACCGACAGTCGCTCAGGGAGTCTTAGCATGGTCTGCTTAACGCCTCCTCATAAATGTTTGTTAGGGTCAAACCAATTTGGTCAATTCAATCGTTCATCTTTGTCGGGAAAATGTTATTTTTTTATTCTATTTTTAATAGAATAAATTAGATCTATTCACAAATAAAAGAAATTCTTTTTAATAACTATAATATATTACATTTTTTAAAAGACGTTAACATTGTATTGTCGTATTTTTCAAATGCTGTGCACCAATAGGTTCAAGGTTTCTAATCTTGAACTCATTTCGATGAAATAAAAAAATTTCCATATGTCGGTATATCGTTTTGCGATAATTTTTTATATATATTATACTCTGACAATTAATGAGAAATTAGTTCAAAAAGCGAACCGATTATTAGAAATATGAAAATAGAAAATTTTTCATCTTCAAATCAATATAAAGCTATTATTATTTGAGATTATCTATTTCGTGTTGGCACATGCGTTTGCCATATATGACCATTGAAGGGTGGGATAGTAGAAGTTAAGAATTCCAAGCGCGCGTTATATTGCATAGGGATGCCAGCGGTTATAAGCTATAGCCTAAAGGGGTGCAAGGGCATGCACAGCCATTTACTTCATTATGTCATTAAGCTTAATGGTCCCAGCCTTAACGTGATGCTCTATAGCCTACAGCTACTTCACGGTAGTCCAGTTCACATTAACTCTCAGCCTCTGTGAGTTGCACATCTACGACTCTCGTCACTTCCTTTTGTGTGTCCTTGCATAACACAATCATTATTACTTTAGGGTAATGGCTTGATATATTATCTATGAAGAGGTTGGCAGTATATTACATTTATTCTTATTTTTAAAATTATATAGAATATGCATATCATTATCTACTTATATAAAAAAGTCTCAAATCTTTAGTCGCGGTTGGCATTTCAGTCATTAATATATTATAGAATGAATTAAAGTACTGTAATTATTCCAAAATAACCTTATAAATTATAAAAACTCTAATAGATCTAGAAAAATTATATTATCGAGAAAAAAAAAAATTGTGCTATGCTATCCATCCGAAAAGTTCAAGTTTTAATGTGTAATGGTATATATTTGATATTAAGACATTCAACGCAGCCATTTTCTAATAAAGCCATTGTCATTCCGGAATGCAAGGGAGTTGAAAATATTTTCTGAGTAAGAAGTTGAAAAAGATTCCCTCTAAGACCTAACCGCGTAAAGTGAAACCTAGAACAGGGGTTGGGTTTGCTCATTTCTGTAAAACGAGGAACAGTTTGTTTTCCTACCGTCTCTTTATTGGCTCTCGCTTCCCTTATCTCCGATCCACCCCCTATTACTTCTTTAACGAATCGGCGTTTTATGGAATCAGGGTCGTCAAACTGGAGATTGCGCCTTGTTTGATAAATTAACTTACACTAACAAGAGAATATTCCCTGCCGATTTTGTTCCGATTAAAATGAGTTATTTCACATTGAATTTGACATCAAAGAGAAATGTTTTTTTCATACCTCAACATCTCCCAGCGCCATTTTGGACCTTTTATGTATATTTAGTTGCAATCTTTTTTATTCAACCATCATCATCAACAACAATTTAAATATAAAATAAAAGATACACAAGAAGTTTAAATGAGATGTGTACATACAGATCTAATAAAAAATAAACCTTTGAAAGAAAACTTTATTCTTTGCAAAGACTATACTTATTTGCTATACCAAAAAATATTTAATATTTATTAAAAAATCTCCAACTTTGATTATAATAAATAATTGTATTCGAAAATATCATAATATCCAACTAATCCCATCAATCTATACGTTTAACGATTCAATTGTACGGCGCATATTTTTCCACTCGAGTTGTCCATTGATTACGAAAAAACTGCGAATGCGGCGATGGAGGGGAAATACTACTATATATACATATATATCCCGACGGAATATTATATCCAAGCCGCTCAAGGCTTTATACGGGAAAGCGTATATTAAGAAATTCTCCTTATGCGGCATAGGAACCCCTGCGGAAATATGTATTACTGTTTGCACAAAGTATCACGAAATTAGTGTCGTTATCCAGGAAAAAAATATTTCGATCTTCGCCTCATAGTATATATGAGTCAGTGGCCATTTTCAGTCGTTTTTTTTTTTGCTTTTATCGTTGCATTGTGAACTTTTAGCTAATTATTTCAAAGTTATAGATATTATATATCCTCTAATAAAAACTATTAGTATTATTTCACCCGTATGGCGGGTGAAAGATTTTATTGCAACACTTGCCACACAATATATACTATTTCGTGAACGCCAGTATGTTTGGCTGATAGATTATTTTCTCCAAAGCTCCATAATTTAAGCTAATTTTTGATGAGTGTCTCAGTTACAGTACTACATTAAGTAGTTGGATATATTTTAAAGTTAATCTCATGCACTCGAAAAATATATTCATTTAATACTACGCTATTGTGGTGTGCTATACTACAAGAGATCTAAGATAACTAATACTAATACTTAGCTAAGTGAATGTCTTTATAATCTCCTGTGTGCGCTTATTCATGGGACGCGCGTGTCGTACGTCGTCAATTTTCTTTCAGGAGAATTTATCCCCTAAATCGAATCTCATGTGTTGAGTGAGAAATTTAAACCTCAATCATTCATATAAACGCTTCACATTTTTGAAAAGAAAAAAAAAGGTATAATGGTACTTTTTCGATCAACCTAACGCCAAACCTGGGGACGTTATACCTATACATATATCGCCATCAGATTCTTTCTGTTGTAAGGGAAACAAGAACCAAAAGACGATATAAGGACCTATTGAAAAAGTCCACTTCCCGAGTTCTCGTATTACCTTGTGAGTATTTTGACAAGATCTTATTGTCACGCGACGAGTGAGCTCTATTGACCCTATTATCCTTCTATTAGTATTATACCCGAATTTGTGGTTACTTCTCTAGACCCTATACATGTATACATATAGAGAATCCTGTTTTAGACGTTCCTTCCGCTTTTTTTCATCGCTTAGAGATATTTCTGCGACCCTCTACCGTTAAGACTAGCATCTACACCGGCTTTTCACACTTGACGACGATTAAGATATGTCATTGTCGTCTTTTGTTTTATTTTCTATTCCTTTATTCATTTCTCATTCTTTGTCTTCTTCTACTTCTTCTTGTTTTTCTTTTTCTTCTTCTTCTACAAATTAAAAAATTTTTTTTTTTTCATTTTTTTAAATATTATAAGGCTAGCTGTTTCCCGTGGTTTCGTCCGCGAATTTGCTGTTTTGAAAATTATTAGATACCTTATCTCTGGAAATTATTT
Source organism: Macrocentrus cingulum (assembly GCA_002156465.1). NCBI lineage: Eukaryota > Metazoa > Arthropoda > Insecta > Hymenoptera > Braconidae > Macrocentrus > Macrocentrus cingulum. Next base: position 16,678 of record MVJL01010517.1, read on the forward strand.
GGATATATAATTTGTTTTTGCTCTGTCTGTGACGAAAAAAAATTTTTTTACTCGTTTTTTTAGGTATTCTATATTTTGTCTTTTATATACCTCATTTCGTTCCAAATTTTTTTAACTGAAGTCCTAATTATGAAAAGTGATTATAAAAGAATGGAAAAATCAATTTTTAGAATTTTTCTTTTTCTCTAGATTTTTTATAATCATTTAAGTTAAATTTTAATGCTTGGAGAATTTTTTTAAGTTAAATATATATTTAGGTTTAATTGAAAATTATAATGCTGTTGTTCTAAAAAATTTTTTTCCATGCTAAATTGATTTGTACATTTTTTATATACAAATGAATCACTAATGACTTCTATCCCTTTATTTCTGTCATTCAAATCTCCATCTATCTATCTAACTATTCTATCCTATTGTATCCAGATCTTATATTTGTATATACATATATAGTTTGCAAGCAATCATGGCGGTTTGCCTCCTAATGAGAAAACCAGATTGAATGATTTCCGTTCAATACTTAAGGAGTGTCAATCATATAACCCTCGCCGGACTAGGAAGTATTTTCTTATTACGTATATTTAGTTGGCATAATTCCACTCAATCAAATTAATTCAACTTGAGTGTAATGCATCGTAACGTACTTATATAGACATAAAATTTTAATAGGCATCCAATGTACCTGTAAATAAATTTTTATGCATTTTTAGTGAGAGTTTACTCCATTTTTACACTTTTGATTTATTTAAAAAAATCGTATTCAATTTTATATATTGCATCCCCCGACGTCAATGTTTAAAAAAAGAGTTAATAAAATTTGACTATAGTGTAGAGCTAACTTTTTTTCTTATTTTACTGTCGATTTCTGGATTACTTAATAAAAAAAAGTTCATTAATAATTGTTAATAAGTATTAATTATTTCTATTTTTGAAAATGACAATGAGTTTTCTCATTGTAATATGTATAGTACACATCGAGTAAATACTATATAGACCTAAAATGCGCTATATGCATGTGTTCGATGGATTCGGCTTAGTTGTCAACAATAAAGAACGTGAAAAATAATTATTATTGACAAGTATTGTGTTAGTTCAATATAATCATTCGACATTTCACCATCTGATATCCTTGGCTCGTAAATTTCCTCAACCCCTTTGACACGCGGCTAATGCAACCCCAAAGAACATGGGGAAAGCAAGAGGGGGCGATGTTTAGTCGACTATCTTCGTCTGCTGGTAAAGTATAGTAACTATACGTGCAACTTGAATGTCTAACCCCTCGAGACCTGCGGGACGTTAATGAAATAACACGGAAATTAGTCTCGGACATTACCGACAAACTATGGCCATTATCACCGCGTGGCTCAGTGTGAAAGTTTACAGTAAATATATCCATGCATTACATCCTGTAGACATAGTAGTTTTTTTCTTCCAAGTCTGATAAATAGTTCAATCAAATTTAACATACTTATATTCACCAGATTGTGGATATATTATAGACGTTCTAATAGAACTATACATGAATTAATTCAAAGTAATTTCTAATAATAAGAATATATCATTAATTAATAACAATAACAAAATACTGAGCGAAATGTGGGGCAAAGTGAAATAGAGAGCTCAATTATGGGTACTTGAAAAAGCAAGTAAAAAGTTTTTTTTTTTTGTACTGCCTATAGCGAGCTTTTACTATATTTTTACATCGGTAAAACAATATTCTGTAAGTTAGAACAATTTTATATCCTTTGTACGTTTTTAAATGGTTTTATTTATAACGTTACTCGTGCATATTTGTTTTAAATTATAGAATAAACTTTTAAAATACTTCATGTGCACCGTTGCACATGAAATAAATGTAGATAAAACAAATATATGATATACGAATGTTAATAAACGATTATCAAATGAAATTCTGGCAGAAAATGGTTTATTTCAACGGAAAATTAATGTTTTAAAATTTTTTTAAGATGAGAGGGTAGGGGCTTGCCGTGTTTATAAATTTTTTTTCTATTATTAACATAACAAACTGCTTCGCATATGTTTTGCTGTGTTTGCATGTGTGAGATTTTTATCAAAAAACTTCGTTTTATAACTTTTGAGTTATTCTTTTTTACAGTGTTATATTTTGTGAACAATGAAGGCTCATCTAATAACTCCAAGTTGTTAAGGACCATCGGGACGCTTACGAGATTAAATGAAGACATTCCACTCTGCAAAGCTTCCAAGAATCTCAATTAACTTGCGCACCGTTCCAACGCAGTACTTTAATTAACTGTTTATATGTCTTATTTTTTTTCTTAAGAATAATTTTACATACAGTTTGGATGCTGGTTATATACAAAATGGAATAAAATAAATTAAATACATGTGTATTTAATGGGAGTAAAATAAGGTACTTGAAGAAATGAATAAAAAATGTTTTTCTTCAATTGCGCCAAATGTAAAGTACCAAAATTTTTAATTCTACGGTAAAAAAGTAGCATTTTTGTTATTTTCCTTGTAGATGAGATAAAAAATTATGTTTCTATCTTGGCTCTAGATTTGGGCATGAACACAAAAAATTTTCAACAGTGAAAATCCTGCAAATGTATATGTTTAATAATATAATTTTATATTTAAAAAACGAGTGAAAAAATTTATATTTGATTCGAGGTTGAAATTAAACTATACTGCCGACGGCACAAGGCAGATTCTAGTATGTAGTCTGAGTGAGAATATATGTAAACACGAAACTCATGTGTATTTTGCGGATGCGCGAGAGTACTTGAATATTTTTACTTATAAAACATATATTACATTATAATATGCATAATGGTTGAATTAAATTCAATTACTATAGTGACCTTCGTCAACCAGAACTGGCCGAGACTTCGCGCTATTAATAAACATATATATATGTACGGCTCGCGTCTTTATTGGGCCTATTCGACACACATCCATTTCATTTGTGTTTGTCCTTGTATTATAATTCCATTCACAAGACGTTCACACCTCGGCATTCGTACGGCTTTCGCACCCGTCGAGCATGTCAAACTACAACTCGGTGGCACCCCACATTGTTTGGACCAAGCATTGCAGCGCTCGCATTGCATTTACCTATATACGATGGTCGTGAGGAAAAAATGACTAATATATTATATGGTTATATATTTGTAAAATAAAATTGATTCCTTCAACATCATTGGTGAATATTATTTATTTTCGAGAGATAGATTATTTCCAAATATATTTCCTTTTTTAAAATAAGTTATTTTTGTGTGATAGTTTTTTTAAAAAAATTATCCAGTACTTGGCTATTTTCAAAACACTTAATCAAATCCTTTGAAAAGTATTTTTTACAATAAAAATAAAATTTTTATCACTTATTTCATTTGTTTAGCAAAATTCGTCACTCAAATATCTTATTCAAAAATTTATTGTTGTATATAGATGTACCATTTTTGCCTGATATTTCCCAGTGATGCAAATTTTTCGTCTTAATTCTAGACAGCCCAATATGTAGACACGAAAATGAAAGCTTGGATGGGAGCATGAAGAAGAGAAAAGGGTGTTGTTGCGACCGAAGGGAGTAAAAGTATGCAGGGAGAGGGTTGGTAAGGGAAAGCCCGACTTCTTTTGGGCGCTGATAGGCAATCTAGTTGATTGCCAACTTCAAACAGGCCATGCGTTGGGTGACAATCCCTGTGCATAGTGAAAAAAAAACGAACTATTCAACGTAAAATATTTTTCTTTATAGAATACAAAACATTCTTTGTATAACATAGATCAGATATTTTCCATATAATATTATTTTTATACGTTTTGTTTATCGTTTTTTATAGAATAAAGCTGTGAAATTTAATAGAAAGACTTTTCAAAAGCTGTTATTCAATCCAATAACTTTGATATCAATTTATATTTGACATAACATTATATTTCACTCGACATCAGTAATTTAATCTTCAATATGTGCTTGGAATACAAATAAAATAAGTGATGAGTTGACGCCATTAAATCTTCGTCTTTTCCAATAATTGACTTCAAAGTATAAACGATATCAGTTTTCATATTCAGCAGCATAAAAAAAAATATCTTACATGTTATGCAATTTTACAAACTAGCAAAGACTATTAGATTCATAATTCTATACAAAAATCAACTGTCAAAGCAATTGCGATTTGCTGGTATGTAAATACTTATTTATACAGTTTTTTTCACCGCACATGATTGCACATATACACGTCGAGTCTGAGTGTCTTTCACTTTGAAGCCGTGAATGTTAATGTCGGACTATATACCTACCAAGATGTATCACTGGAAATAATTAGGATAATTGACGAGATTATAGTCATTGCTGTAGGAAAAAACAGTGGAAAAAATAATAAAAACCTAATGTGTTGATGTATGCCATTTGAAATGTTTGGTACGCATGGTAAATCCTAAATTTCTTAAGAGCTCCAGCTGAACTGAATTCGATTTCCCCACAACAATTTGAAGACAAAACGATGGAGAAGCGCGAGAGGTAAAATGCCTCTCCAAAAGGTTCTAAGGTGCTAGACTGACGTTTGAATGGACGGGCAGAGAGGTCTTTGTGCTCTGTAACTTGACACCTAAAAATCGTTCTCAAAATTCACTAAAACGACCGCAGTTTCACGATACTAAAATGTGAATGTCACGAAAATGCATTTAGTTGGCATAAATTATTTTGATAGCTTATAATAATCATAATAGCAGCCTTTGATAGTATATACATTAGTTTAAAAGTAAATTATATGGAATGAATTCCAAAAAAATCGCTAAATCGAAAATTAATAAATACCAGCAGGAAATAATAATCCGACAACAATGAAAAACGGCATTAGTACAGTATATAAGTAATATCTTGCAGCAGAAGAGAGCAAATTGACTCGTTCCCTCCAATAAATGGGATTAAGTCGGTAGAAAAAGGGGGAGCTGTTGTTGGTTGAGAACAGGGTGCCTCTGCACGGCCATTTTTATGTTTTGTTCTCGGTCTTTATATTGTGGTGAGACATTGCAGCTTTGCCTAACACTCAACTCATTATACTACTAATTATTCGTAACACCGAGTTCACTATACACCGATTTATTATTATTCTTGAAATTCAAATCAACTGCAAAAAAAATCCTTTATTTAAGTTTATACACAAAAATTAAGAATAAATCTTAATATTATAAAAGTTTAACGGTGATAAAAACGAAATTATAGCACAAAAAGATTTTTCCATAGAAAATTAATATTAATATCGATTTTTTAAAGAGGGATCAAGTACTATATATCAGACCTTACAACGATATGTTCATATCCAACTAGTGAAATCTATAGTTATGTGTTAAAAGATATTTAATACGAATTTTAATATAAGTTTACGTTTTTTTTACCAGATTAGAATTTTAAATATTTTTCGAGGAGCAGGAGGGGGGCACCACCCGTAGGGGGTGGGCAAAGCTTTACGTAGAAAAAAGTTTTAATTTTAATAATCAATTCAAAGATTATGTTTGAAATAACTCGCGGAGCTGGGATCGACATAAGTGTTTATGAAGAGTCTGTTCAGATCCGTTGTACCTGAGATGAAAAACATGAGGTGAATGATACTGCAGGTAAGTATGTGTGTTTGATCAAAATGAGTGGTGGTCGTTATACCGTGGCAAACTACACGAATCAACGAGATGAGAGCTGGATAAAAAATAATACAAAAAATAATACAAATACTTAATGAACTATAGGTGAAATAAAAAATGTGTTGACAATTGACTCATCTTCAAGTCGATGGTGCACAACTCTCATGAAAAACATAGATCTAATAATCATAAATACTGATGTAAAATAAAATATTTCATCATTTGTCTGGCAAATATGCCTCTATAAAATTATATAGGAAAAAGTGGGGTACAAAATGGGATACACTTTTACATGTAAAAATGTTAAAATAATGATGTTTAGCTTTGAAAAAAACAACAGTGCAAAATAGGAATTTTCTTCAAATTTCGATAAAAAGGTTATTAAATAATTTCTTAATGTATTAACTAATATTTTATACGTCGTCAATATAAGTTTTTCATTTTTCTGTTTCACATTTTTATCACATTTTAATAAATTGATCACTTGCAACTGTACAAATTTGTATCAAAAAACAAAATAAAATTTTCATTTTTTTTTTTGTTAGTAATGAGACTCAATTTACGGTCCTTCAGCTGATGATGGCAACAAGATAGGTATCGATTTGCAGTAACACGATCTTAAGTGTCTTTCCATTGAACGATATAGTCAAGGGTCCTGCACACATTCAAGTGTTCATTTAGTATCTAGTAGACAATGTCGCTATTAATTTTCTCCACCAATACCAACCAGAATCACGTCATCTGTGCTTTCCGCCTCGTATATTCCGGGATATACGATCATTTTCATTCCATTAACCGTGCTTATTAGCGATACTAATGATTTTATGAATTGTACGTGAGGAGTAGCCTATATATAAAGTTTTGAAAAGCGAGAACGAAATGTTTTAATGGTCATTTTATCTCAAATATTTTATATCAATAATCAGATTTATCGTAATGTTATCAATTACCGCTCAATTTTTATATAGTTCAATAGCTATTAATTAAGCGGATAAGAATATTATATAAAGATGTTCAAAACTCGATTGAATCAATTTTGGATTTTATAGTCTTCACATTATTAAGAAGAGATATTAGTCTTGATATGAAGTTTTTTTTTATGTGAGCATCCACGGAAAGAAAAAAACCACAAGTGCAATTTTTTTCCTTCAACAGCGCAACGAAAACCCACGTTTTTACTCCGGTCGTTAAGATCGAAATAATGAGTGATTCTCGGTCGGCTTGAGCGGAGTAAAAACGTTTATTTTCGCTCCGCTCGAGAATCACTCATCTTCGATCATCATTTCCTACGTGTAAAAAGCTTATTTTACTCCACCTTTCCCTATTTTAATAATAAGTATTAAAAAAAGCGAAGGAAAAAGCGAGAAATCACAAAAGGACCAAGCGCGATTGAATCAGTCATTCAAAAAATTGCTGAAAAATCAGCGTTTTTACAAATCCACATTTAACTTAGCTATATTAAGATGGCTGATTCCGTTAGCTAATATCAGCTATTGCTATACAGTATTTTATTTTGTCGTAACTATAAATCAGCAGAAAAACACTGAGAATCCAAATTTACAGGAGCATGTTGAAACTCCACCAAGGAAGCACTGTTCAATTTGCTGGTGATAACGGGAGTTGAGAGGACTAGGAACTATCGTGAATTACTCCCAAGAGGCGAGACACCTGGTGGATTTGTCAGTATCCAAGCATTCACCTTACAGTCTAGGTCTCAGAGCTCTGATCAACTTTCTAAGCTATATGCTCGACTTCACTTCCTTCCGGAAAACACACGACGTCTTCGCGAACTCGAAACTAAATCTACACTTCATCACTAATTAATGATGTCTAACTAACAATAGGCCGCAGATAAAAAAACACTGTAAATTAGATCGTCTCCAGTTCGTTTCAATATTTTTTATTTTATATATGTAATACTCAAAATTGTCAAGGTGGGCGTGGTATACAATTTATTCCTCATGGCTCATAAGGGAGTCATGGGCTCTATACATCCACATTTACTGCGCATGAGTGTCATATCGATTATTGCGCGCGAGAATTTCGAAATTTTTTTTAAAAATATGAAAATAGACGGCGTACACTTGTACTAGACATAAAATGTCAAGTTTTCCTTTACCTATTCAGTATTATAATTCAAAGTTTATCGAAATCTATTGGGAATTTATAATGGCACATATGTATAAGGCGCATTGAGTCGATGTCTTCAACCTTTTCTCGGTCGAACCTGATGAATTATGCAAGTTGAGGTGTAAACATAAACTTAAATTTGTTCCGATGGTCCTAGCTTGTTTATTGGGCTAAGTTGCTAGTTAAAAATTAGTTTATTACTCAATATAGGGGAATGTGCGGGGGAAATGAGGCAGGAAGGAGAGAACAGAATGGGGTACGTGAAAAATCAAGTAAATTTTTTTTTATCAATTGTGTTATAGCTATAATAATTACCCATTTTGTCCCACTTTCCCCTATAATTATACGTCTGTAAATGTATAAAACATGGGCGAGAATTCTTTAAATTAAAAAATATATGATGATTCAGAGAAATACTGTTTTTTTTTTTTTTTAATTTAACACGTAATAAAATGGAACATTAAAATATTTTGACAACAAATGCAAGAATTTAAGGACAAATTTAAAAAAGTAATTTAGCGTTAAAAGTAATTTTTAACAATTTTTTATGATGGAAAAATAATATCAGCTAAAATATATAGATTATGTTTTTATAGCAAACCTAATACGATCTCACTAAACCCATTATTTGAATGAAAAAATTGTTATCGAAGCATCAACTATCAACGGATATGTCGATAAATGTTTTTATGATGAGAAAAAAGTATACGTTCAATTATATTATATAAATATGCTTGTGCATCTATATCATTTCAAAATATATATTACATGGATATTTTATTAATTTATTATTATTAGTTTCGTCGTTATGACGACGATGATATCGTTCCTGCTATTATCATCGAAGTAAAAATTTCACAAATGTATGTTTTTAACGATTTCTCTGGCTTGTATTTTCAGGAAATTATGCTTTGAAATGTACTTAGAGTGGCATGAATGTACGGGAAGATAAAGTGCACTCTTATACAAAGCGCGCATTGCACTATGAAACTGCAAAATGCCACTTTTATACTGTACTAAGCGGCAAAATTTTCCTGGCACCTACTCTATACTCTTATACACATTGTATGAAATATGGTTTTGAAACTGAAAATATGTGCGTTCTATACATGCAATTTCCATATCGCCATAAATGTTATTATATACATCTTGTACTCTGATTCGTTGATGCTTAATAATGAATAAGAAAAAATCGAATAATATGGTATACTATCCTCTGATATATAAGTAAAGAGCCTTGTATCGTCGAAACCAGCGTGAGAATTGACAAAAAATGTAAAGAATTGTTAATAGAGCCTTCTAGAGTTAATTGCCTTCTTTTTTTGTTGTAAAGAGTTGAAATTGACGTATTTGTAAATTGAAAAATCAAAAATTTTGTAAATAACACAAGTTAATACTGCTTTTATGGTGAAAAAATCAATAGAAACGTACAGAATTAATTTTGTACAGCCAAAAATGTTTACGTCAACTTAATCCAGTTGAGAAGAAATCGAATAGAAAAACATCTCATTTTTTTTTATTATTGCGCTTTAGGTAAACAATACTATACATTGTCAGCTTTCTTATATCATCATCTTGATAATGTTTTGATCAAGTTCAAAGACTTTTCGTCGACATTAAACCGTAATACAATATTGTAGTAATAAAGCTTTATAGCGCGGTATAATGACTTTCATACTCTCATATTTTCCTAACAAGAATCAAACTATTTTAAATTATCTTCAAAAAAACCATAGAATATATAACTGCAGAAGTTTTTTGTTATGCATAAATTGTGTTATGAATTTGCATATCAAATTCGACCATACTATATACGGAATTTGAAAGGATTATAGTTGAATGTCTAATATCAATAGTAATTGTATATATTCACTGATCATTCGACCATAATATGTAGGGAAAAGTGGGACATAATGGACTCCGTAAGATGAAAATGATTTTTTAACAACCAAAAGTATAAAAATCGAAGTAAGAGCTCGTTAAAAGAAGGTAGGACGAGGTCCATTCTGTCCCTTGAGGTCTATCGTGCCCCTAATTGCAAGATAACCGGGGGAAACATTTAGCGTTATATAGTGGGGTTCACATGTCTATACAGCAAAAAATTTTCGGCCCATGTCTTCATCGAGTTTTTCTCTTATATATAATAACACCGTGATGTGATAAATTAATCAGTTAAATTCTGCAAGAGGATAAATTAAAAAATTAGAATCACAAAAGAATTAAAATAAACGAAAATTCCGAGGTGCTTGATAAATGCTAAAAACAAAAGTATATAAAGAGATGAGAATAGAATTTATAACTGTTACAACTACAAGACAATGCAAGTATTTTGTTACTAATAGTTGAGTAGATCCATCGTACAGAAACGAAAATATTTAAGTCTTGATTTTTCACGCGCTGTATATATCTATACATATATCGTGGAAATCTGGATATTTCATTCCTGCTAGGAATCATAATAATAGTATTAACTGTATAAGCTACACAATAAACAAAAACGTCAATAATTGCCATTTGAATTTTACCCATACGGAAGAACGTATATATAGAGGAAAGTGGGGCATAACGGACCCCGTAAGATGAAAATAATTTTTTAACAATCAAAAGTAAAATCGAAGTAATAGCTCGCTCAATAAGGTAGGAATAGAGGGGTCCACTTTCCCCTATTTTATAAAATTTATATCCATATATTAAAAATATTCACGGAAAAACTCGAATTGGTAATACACCTTATGTTGTTTGTATTGCTTTGTTTTTCAATCATTGGAAAAATAACAGATATTATATAGTTATTTCAATAATTGAAATAATTATAAGACACCATGGATTGATGTACCTAAACATGTAAAGATGAATTTATTACTTTTTTTTTGTATTTTGTATGTAAATTGTGAAGTGTGAATCGTGAGTATTCGCTCGTTAATAAAAAAACGATTTTCTTGCAATTATTCTCTGAATCCATTTGTGTGTTTTTATATATATATAATACTCTTGATTAAAAATACTTTCAGTGTTCCAAAAAATCTAAATTTCGTAATTCCATGTTTATAATGAAATTTTTAAGTTTCTTAAACTCACCGTGAGGTGACGTGTGTTGATGATTAGGACTGTGCTGGTGATGATTCGTTGACATAGCAGTCCCCGGAAGAACATGTTGCGCATGCGTGGTCGACGGATGTACATTAATGCCAGATGTTGATGAAAGTTGTCCAGATTGGTGAACTTGATGATGAGCAACGTGGTGAGCGGGATGAGGATGTGGAGGAGGCAAAAAAGCCGCAGCAACGGCTGCCTGAGCATTCAGGTAGGCCATCCGAGAGGCGGTAAGGTTGCCTAAGTTGCCCAAATTCCCGAGATTCCCGAGATGATTTGTAAGACTTGGCATATAGTCCCATATTTTATGGTGTGGTGCAGTTGGCGCGTAAGATACAGCCGAAACTCCAACTGGAGGTGAACCGTGAGCTGATCCACGATCTGTACTCGCACTATTTCCAGTGCCGTTTAAGCCCAACAGCTCCTGAATCGCAAACGGCGATCGCTGTGGCATTTTTAGGCCTTCTAGGTGAATTGTATTTCAGTTAATTGTACATGACTTGAATTGGAAATTCTCCAATCTTACTATTCTCCCTAGCACGAATTCTGGTGCTATTTACGAAGCGACGGCCACAGCTGAAGAAACGTAAATCGTTGCATGGTCTTCAATAGCCGTCGGTTTCTAACACACAAATTTCCTTAGTTACTTTCCACATTTTTTCCATTGGAAATTGATCCGAGTTGATTTATCCATTTATTTAAAAAAAAAAAAAATACTTTTTCTAACATGTTTCTGATAAGAAACTAGTTCCTGAAGCAAGTACTTTTGTGAGACACTTTTTTTCTCTGCCCAGAATTGCACTTCTAAATTAATTTATATCAATGAACAAGTGGACTTAATTTCATTTATAAACTATAGTCTGGTATGTTTGAAAAAAAAATCCATCAGAGTAGTATTTTTTTCACTCCGTTCATAGTTTAACATGGAATTCGAAGGTCCACTATTTCTGTAACTATAATTTAAACTGTTTTTATATGATTTTTCAATGTTTTTTTGTCGATGTGATTTTTTAGCCGAAAGAAATACGGCGTAGAATATTATGTGGCGTAGTATAATTCCGTCTGTGGCTTGGTCTCTATTATTTCTACTCACTGAAGGATCGTGGGATCGAATTTCAGGGTCCCTAATTTTCTTTAGTCCGTTCGTGTGCCACAGAAGTACCAAAAGTCCATCAAATTACACTTGAAGAACTTTTTTTTTCTTATTTAAATAAAACAACTATAGAACATTTCAAACACAAAAGTCCGATGGATTAGAATAATTAAATGTGACATGATCACAAAAATCTTGTTTTACACCCACACGTAAAATTGCATTCCACTAATTATTGGTTAGATATTTAATTTAGGATTTGTTTTATTATAAACAAACGAGTGGTATTGCGGTCCGTTTCGTAGTCGCGGCGTTTGGAAACTGAGTCGATGGCTCGACGGGGGTGACTTGGGCAAGAAATACGCGGAGAGCAGGGGCTCTACCCCTCAGATATCACACTCTACCGTATGGTATACGCAATGACGACGCCAAGTGAACACCAAGGGCGGTGGGCTGGAGTCTCCGTCAACTTGTTCAAGTAACCCTCCCACAAAAATAAGCGGGGGCAAAACGTAACGCTCACTTGAATATAAAGGGCGAGCATTGCCCTGTCGTAGTGTTATACATATCACAGTGGCCGTCTCGCTTCGGGGATTGGTCGGTTTTTTTAGCAGAGCAAGACATAGCCCTATTTAGGATCGTGGGTGGTTACTAAAATTGTTCACGCCTAGTGCAGTACCGCCTACAATAGCCAGTTTCACTATGCAAAAATTTATTTCTGGTTTTATTCCCAGATAAATATTTGAGATTCTAAAAATCTTCCACAGCTTATCCAAATTTTGATTTGTCAGACCCACAAATTTTTTTAAAATCTTATCATTGCAATTATGAAAATTACCCATTAATGTTCACCACGTTTCTAATATACTCGCTTTCCTCTATATCAGCTTGTTAGTCTTTGGCATTTTTTTAAAAAATGCCATATGGCTTTTAATCATATTTTTCATTTCTCGGTATAGTACAATGGCTAAGATATCTATATGCTATATCTATATGCCAAATACGTATGGCAATTTTTCATTAGCTTTATTAGTTTCAATATTTTTATATAGTTATATTCGTACAGTATTTGTTTCGGTAACGTTTTTAAATAATGGATTTAAGATTTAAATATATACTGATATGATGTTGAGTGGAGTTGTTTCACAATTGTTTAGATATTTATGCCTACTGGATGTTGTTACATTTCTTAGTTTAAAGTATAGTAGTGTAATAAGTTTTTCAAACGCAATATGAACCTCTTAAATTCAACGGATTTCATCGTTTTTAAAGAATTAAAAAAATTTTTTCCATACTATAGATTGGTGCATAAGTTTTTTAGGGAAATTAGTAAGATACAGAAATTGGTACGGTGTAAATCAAACTTCTGCTGAAAGCCTCTATTAATGACATGGGAGTGGCTTGCACGGGGGCCAATCACAGTTCACCACTTCCAACCCTTATTGGCTGAAGCGCAAATCGATTTATAACTTACCCCTCGTCGAGGTACATGCGAGTCTCACCCGTCGTGCACTCGTGATTTAGAGTTTCTTTTCTTCATCGTCCGATTTTTAGACTGTCAATTCAGATCAACGAAGATAGATGATAGTCGTAGAGATACGAAAGTCGTAAAAGATATCCAAGCAGTGGAGCTCTCATATAATGATTTTTCAGAAAGTTAAATGATAGTAATTAATTCAATTACTATCACAAACCAGAGTATGTGATGTTAGAAAGATAATTTTTTTTCTATGCTTTAAATTGTGCTTGTCTTAGCGAGTTAGATATCCGAGTTATTACATACTCATTCGAACGACTAACGTGCTGATGATAGCCGTGCGCTGGGACTGAGTTCGCTATATATATTTCGACTCAAATATTAAAGACGTAGAAATCCAGTTCGAATATTTAATTTGGCCCTCTTGCACTTATGGTCTTATATCAGGGTTGAGTATAACAAAAATAAAATGAATGAGAAATATTGTTCTCTATAATTATATCACCACTTTCCCTTGAACGAGCATGAAATGAACCTACTTAATAGGGTTTAATGGTAGTATCGTTAATATAGCATCCTCCGGGGAGTGATCATTACCTGAAAGTTAGAACAAACTGATAGGTTAGAAGGAGCTTAGAATGTTGTAGTAGGATGGACTGAATTTTGATGAATACTGTCCAGTTTCTTTATTGTTTCACTCTTGGGACTGTATATAGGCTGCCCTTATTTTTCAGCTAGCGCGTGCAGGTCTGGCTAAAAGCTTGCATGCAATGAAAGTCAGAATAGCTATACAATCCTCAATATAGAGAAAATCGAGCTTGCTTATGTTGTTCATCTGCTAGTAGCATAAATAACTGTTTTGAAAGCAGCTATATATAAGAAAACCTTTTTGTTACACAAATAAAATGTTAATCACAAATAAAACGTTGGAAGCAGAAATTGATCATAAAATTAGTGACAATAATAAGAAACGTATCTCATGTAAATACTCGAACGATTAAAACGCCCTTAAATAGTCGTCAAGGATTGACAATTTTGAGGTATTTCTTCCAATACCTTAATTTATCTATCTACTAAATGCGAATCTTCCCTATTTGTTATTTTCTGATAATCCAAACCCGCAGAGATATCGTGCGGTCACCGCCAAATATACCTTTTTTAGAGTGCCCTTCAGAAGATTATTTACAGGAAAACTCTAAATCAATATTTTTACAAATTATTATTAGTTCCATTGGAAACTCAGATACTGCCAATATAAACCATAATACTCTTTGTTTTTGTAGAATAAAATATCTTTTTATAAAAAATTCATAAAAAAACGTCGTTTTTTTGCCTTACAACTGGATATAATTCATAGAAACACAATGCTACAACAACGTATGAGTTGTTTAACAAACAAAAATGTCATATGAAAACATCAGCTAGTATAGATAATATGAAGTAAAAATTTTCTAGTCTTCAGTTTCAACATTTTCAATGAGAGATTTTTATCTTATATATTCATGAATTGTATTTACAATTATGATAATGTATATTAAAGTTGTTAAACAACCGGAAAAATTTTAAATATGCATTTTATGCATCAAGGTGGCGAATTTGATTTTTTTTACATATGTATATTACATATTGTATATGCATGTTTTGTAAGAGGAAAGATCAAGTATTTTTGAAAAACTCTCGATTCTTATCCGATTTTTCTCCTGTTTGCTATTCTTTATCCGTATCACGATGGGACAATATGCGTCTAAGAAGTAAGAAGTATATATGTAAACGTATTCTGTCTGCATTTTTGTACAAAAAAATGGTAAACATCAGGATGTAACACAGATTATAGTATAAACATAAAAAAGCAATTTACTCCCGATACGCCATCAAATTTTATTATTACGGAGTAATAATTTTTATCTATATATAAGAGAATAAAATAAAAGCTTATATATCGATTTAAAATCATAGAAAAATTCGAAAAGTCACAAAATCGAGTACCGCATATTTTCCTATAAAGATTAATCATAAATATATTGCTATTGATGCATATTTGTGTATTAAAATGTACTTTTTATCAATTATAAGAGACAAAAAAACTCTATTATATAGGTATATAGTATGTGCTTGAAAAAATCATCATCATCAGTCGAATACTGCGGAATATATATATATATATATAGCGTTCGAGGAGATCAATACTAATATACGCGTTCATATTTGACTCATAAGTTTCACAATGCCGGATTAAAAATTAATATTAAAATTAGTAAAAGAAAGAGCTTAAAAAAGAATAAATAAAATAATAATAAATATAACTAAATAAATTGATTAATTGATTCAAACAATCGCGAAAAGTATATGTATATATATCAATTTTCGAATGAAAATATTTATGTAAACGAAGTGTAAAAGTATAAATATTACTGAAATGCATAACAGAAACTCTGATGGAGGTATATATACTTATCAAACTGAGATATGACGTAGCAGAAAATCTGACAAGTAAAGGGTGCATTTTAATATCCGCAGTGTTGGTGGATAATAATTAAAAAATTTTAAATACCATGGATTAAAAAAACTGATATAGTTTTTTTTAGATACTAACGTCAATGTTGAAAAAATCGTTAACGTTAATTTCGACGCGCAATTTTTCATGCTGCAAAGTCATGATGTATATTTTTATATATTTATTTGTTTGTTTGTTTATTTGTTGACATGTTTATTTACATTGATTTATAGATGTCTTTTTATGTATGTATCAATAAATTTAATTGTATTCAAATGAGCAAGTTTTGTTTCAAATTTTTAATCAAACTGAGTGAAGTGTATATATATTTAAAATTGGTAAATTCGTTGGCATTAGTCACTCGCTCTATAGCTGGAAGTAAAATGCAGGGAACTTGAAAAGCCTTCTCGACGTTTGAATAGTCGAATGAATACAGCACTGGACATAAGAAGGAATACTCAAACAGACTACCTCAAGTGGAGATTAAAGGAATGCTATCCGTTAGAACCGATGACGGAGTCTTTTTTAAGATCTCCAAATTATCTTGTAATTTTCAAGATATTGTGGGTGGTCTGCACAAGTCGCAGACACAACAGTTTCCTTAAAGTATATAATGCGCTATAATTTTTTTACCGTCATTAATAATTGAGCAAACAAGGCGAAGCTATATCTAAAAAATTTTGAGATATCGATCGAACGCATTTATATATTATCCTTTCGATATGTGCACATAAATTACATCTATAAAAACAAACCTTTTATATAATGAACACATTTTCTAGTGATTTTTAATTTTAAAACGTATATCTTTATTGTTATATTAATATAACAATTATAATACTTGATAAATTTGGATTCTTTTATTACCAATCTTCTTTTACTAAGAATTTAGCCTTTATATTTTTTCTATTTTATATACACCATGTTTATTTTAATTAATTGTGATAATCAATGATTATATTTACAAAGATCCGGACTTCAATTATTTACAATTTTACATCATCGGTAATTATCAGACCTTGCAAAACACCGACCAGCGACCAAATTTTTGAAATTATGACCCTATATATAGATGCGATATTTCTGTCTCGAGTGAGTCAATCCCATGCGAAAAATATCATTCTCGCATGCGATATTTTTATCATAGTTTCAAAAATTTGGTCACACAATTGGAATTTCAGAAGAAAAAAACTCGCACCCATGGAAATTTGATCTCCAGCTCGTTGCACTGCAAGCCGAGTGTCTTATATACCTCACGGCAAACCGGCTGGATCTATATAATAATCGTTTTTATTAGCCAATAATATACGCTAGTGTTTTAGTCAAATCTATCTCGACTTTTCTTCATGTTAGCCGTCGATATATCAATAATTACTATATGTAAAGCCAGCATAAACTGCATGTGTTAAAGGCGGTAAATCACTTGTTCGACTCCCGCGTGCGGAAATTTCACATTTTTTTTTTGAACGATTAGCATGAATATTTCAAAAAACTCAATCAAAAAATATCAACATGACTGCGCACTAGTTTTTATGGTTCTAGTTGTTGTTTTATCTCAATAGGGAAAAAGTTTTAAACATCAGGATAACTACGAAGTCTATGAATCTATAGAGTATGAAATATATAGGCTTTTCAAAAAATATACTAGATTACGCAATCGATAAGCACATTAAGTATTACTCTAAGGCAATAAACACGATGTAATTACCTCGTTGCAACAATCCTCTGTATAGCACGTTCTTTAAATATAAAGCATCTGTCGACTTGTGCGCAAAAATAAACTTTATAACTCTAGGACCGAGAGAAAATGCCTCTATTAAACGTATACAAAGATGTTTAAATGGAGTATATCTTAAATTTCAGTGAAGTATTTTCCATTTTGGTTGAGATTCTTAGCTGAAGAATTGTTGTCAACCGCGCTCTCTACTTGACTTGATTGCTTCATGCGGTTTATAGCGTGACCAAACGTATACAAGATTTTTGAGTTACTAACTAATTGGATTCGACTACAGGACTTTTTGTTACATTGTACACATTTATTTATTCAGCATTGATCACATTTTTTTTTTCAATTAAAAAATAAATAAAAAGTGTATTAGAAAATGTTAAATTGTTAAACGTCTTATTTAAAAAAAAATGATTCCACTTATTTGCGAACAATAATACAATCAAAATAATTTTACTGACTTCTGAAATTTTGATGTGCTTTAATTATTTATATATTAGGTTATAATGAATGACTACTTGTTCTAGATATCTAATTTGTACGATACTGTATACGATTGAATAAAAATTATTGGAGGCGATCGGCTATACACTATATGCCTACTGAAATAATTTATTCTGCTGCGTTTTGATGATATAAAAATGATTTATTTACAGTATACATTATTATGCTCAACGCGTATCGTCATCTAGAGTACATTGCAGCCTTCTAAAAAGTTTAATACAATGTTTCGGACAACTTGACTGCAATATGTCACAATAGACCTTCGATATTTATAGTTGATCATCTTGAGGAACAATTCATACCCGAGAGGTGCTGCCCTCGTGTGGCTCAGACAACGAATATAGAGCAGGCTGGTGGTAACGTTGGTCCTAACATCCCTTCGATTTTTTTCCATTGGTAGAATTTTATATTTTTCTTTCAATGCTTTACTGGCAATTATTTTAAAAATTATTATGCATGGAATGAATAGCGATAACCGAGTACTTTTAAAAGAAATATTATAATTTTTAGATGCTTCAATAATTAATAGATACTTACATAGCAGATTTATAAAAACTACGGAAAATACAGATTCGCTGGAAAAAATTGGTTGCCAAGCGTCTTTATAAAAATATGCACTGAAAAAAAAGATACCGATCTAGCAAGAACGAAACGCTGTAATAGCATTATACGGTAGCTTATTGCTACCGGTAAGCGTAGGTCTAAGAACTATTACAGCAATCTACTATTACCATGTACACAGTTAGAACGCTGCAGCAGATATTACACGCAACGTTGCAATAGCTGTGCAGAGCGCTGGAACGGCGATCTACAAAAAGTAATATTATAAAATACGCGATCATTATCGTGAACAACTTCATGGCAGTGGCGGCGGGGAGGAGAGGAATTTTATTCTTACAAACGGCCTTTTTGCTGCAGGTCCCGAATTTTTTAATCAACGTACTGTTGAGCCTGCTTGGTGTCAAAGGAAAACGCATTTCTTCTATCACAATTGCGTGAAAAGTTTGAATTTTTTGCCCTGTCAAGGAGAAAGAAATTTCGTATTTGGGTAATAAACGGCTCATTAAATATGTGCTAACTCTTTTCCCCTGTCTGAGTGCAGTAGGTTTGCTGCAAAGGCGCTTGGGCACGTAGTAGAGTTTCTTCCGTGATGAGCCTGACTATCAGGTTATCCAGCGTTTTCCGGTCAGTGCTGACCGATGGAGGCAACAGCCTGCAGCGCTTCCACGCTACGAGGAGGTGGCGCCTGCCAGTGCACTGGTGGAACGAGAACATCACGATACTCCGCAAGGAGTTGAGCAGAGGGCTCGAAGGACTATGGCTTCCCCGTAAGTAGAGGCGGAATTCAGGGTGGCGCGCCACAGACTTATCAGGTGTGAAAATCAGTTCATGTGAGGATATATGTACGCATAAATTTAAATTTCATACGATTGATGTTTGCTGTATAGTAAATAATTGGAAATAACTAACATCAATTGAAGCTGGCGTGAAATCTTGATCTAAGCACGTTTAGAATTGGTGATATATTGTGTTTTTCGTCTGTCACATGATCCAATTATGGTTGATGCAATATACCAAGATCACGCGCTTGCTTGTGGAGATTCGAAATCCAGGCCACTTGATTGGCTATATTCGGAGATAACGCGTAGCTCTAGACGCCTCCAGGGCTTTTAGTTGCCAAAATAATCTCTACTCTGTAGCTCGCTTGTCACGATTTTCTCGTTAAAAAACTTTGACAGCAACCAAACACTTCCAAATTAAAAGTGTCCAAATTTTGTTGTAAATCCTTGAAAAATGATATCTTATTTGTAATTCTAAGAATACTTTTCGCCATATCTTGAATAATGCTTTATAATTATCATATAGGTATATATAGGTATAGGGAAGAAATAGACTGTGAATTTCAATAGATTTTTTAATTAAACGTTGAACGTTAAAGAAAACAGCTCAAATGACTACTTCAAAATTTCTGTCAGAAAATATTGATTGTAATATTTCAAATGAGATCTTTAAAGTAAAACTTTCATTTTTTTCTCCAACTCAATCAAGAATACGTATCATTAAACCCAAGTCCTGTAATGGAAATTAACGTCTGAATTGAGTATTTTTCGCTTACAAAGGCCAGAATGAGAAAACGAAGGAATAAGATTGAGCGTAGAGAAAGCGAGATCGTGGATATACTCTTCAGGCCTGCAATTGGAAAAGCTTTGAATTAACGGTTTTGCATCAGTCAACGAAAATGTTGTAGATGAAACGATCTATTACAGCGTATATCTATTCATAACAAATTTAAGTTCATAAAACAATATCTAACTAGGCATCAATGTTTCAGAAAAATAAATTTAAATATATTGAAATGTAGTTTCGATAAAAATTGTTTTTGTACATAGATATAACATCATACATTAATATTTATAACTGTATAGGATCTTGCATAAATTGTTATGGGATCAGAAGATATACGGTTTAATTTCCTTTTTATTTACTTTTGAAATGAATAAGTAAATATATTTTCATTGATTACTTGAAATAACTCATCTTAGGTATTAGATTAAATTGTAATTAATAAAGAAAATTACAGATAAAATACTGCAGTTAATATGTAGGAAAATCATTTATAATTTTTTACATTTTTAAAGAATGTCTAGGTATTATTATTTAACTAGTTTTTGAAAATCGTGAAAATATTGATTAAAAAAGAAAAAATTGTATTGCTATTGTACCGAATTGAGTGATTACGTTTTATTTTTATGTGTTCACATTGCTTGCAGTCCACGACCGTCATTGATGTAAGAAATATCGGCTGGATTGATCGAATTGTGACGAAAAGATTCGCAGAGTGTGCTGGTGAGTTGTTATTTGTTGAATCCTACGGTCTTTTGTTACCGCATCTTTTTGTATGTCGCAAAGTAAGGGTGCTTTTGTCATTGTTGGTCACGCACAATGTCGATTCTTGTATTTCTGACAGTTCGACTCTGGACCTTGAGTTGAGGTCCAATATGGCAAAAAATCATAAAACCCAGTATAGAAAAAAATATGAGAAAATAATGTTTACATGTTTGAAAGACAAAACATATTTCAATCTCTGAAATTCAATTTTCAATTTTCTTAAAAAAATAATCAAATAAATTAACATATTTTTATTGATTCGGTCGATATATAAAGTGAAGACTTTAAAATGTAAAAAAATTTTTTTTAGAAAAACCATTTTAACAGAAAACAACTAAGAGTATAAAAAATATTCATGCATGGAATAAAATCTGTCAGGAGGTATATTTTGTATCGGGATGATTAAGAAGTGTTTTTACTATATAAAAAAATCGAGTGCTTACGTTGAAAGAAAAACGAATTTTTGTCATTGCTCGGACTTTTCTATATACAATTGTATCTCAAGTTTTATTCAATTGCTCTATTTTGTTATGAAAAATCTTTATCTATCCAATAAAACATAATAAATAAGAGTATACTTGAAAATCGGTTCACCAAGTTTTTAAGCATTGTGACTATTAAATTAAATATAAGTTTCCCTTGTGAGAAACAACAGATTTCAGGTTTGAGCACAATTTTTTTTTTAAGATATTGCTCGTTGCTATATATATTTTTAGTCATCAAACCAGCTCGTAAAGTTTCCCAATTCCGTCGCATTTTTAAGGCGCGAAGTAGCACATTTTGTTACTGGCCTTAGGATGTGGCGCCGTGTAGGACGCGAATTTTACATCCTTTAAGACTAAACAATGCCAATGACGAAAAGATAAATCACATCACGTTTGTTAAGGGCTCTTAAAATACGCCACTTTCCTCGGGAAGGTGCGAGCCGAAGGCGAGTGCAGCAACTTCCACACTCGTATCCTTCACTTCCTTAGTGCAAAATATTCTATTGATGTTCTAAGTTTTCCATTGTTAAAATATAAGCTTAATATTATTTTCTACTGTCATCAGAAGTCAATTTGACCTTCTGCTAGTCTTCGACTTCATCGTGGGTCTGGCGGTCATTAGAATTTCTCAAGGTTACTTAATACCTTTGGCAATTACAACGCCAAGATGCTTCGGCTGCAGTGCTGACTACTACTATTAAATAAAAATACTGAAATTCCCGAGGAAGTGTCACATTGAATAATTAATAAAAATTAATTATTCAATCATACACGAGAAAAAAGAACAGAAAAAATCGTGGCGAGCTCTGCTGAATTTTATCTACGTAATTCGCACTATAGCATATCCTTGATAAACGTTAATCTGCTCATATATCGAAGAGACCCCTATGTCTTTCTTCGAATTTGATGCTTAAACTACTCATGAACGTTAGATGTAGTTAGTTTATTGTTGAGCATGGTCATAAATGTCTTGTGTAGATTCGATTGATTCGGAAAAAGGGCGACCGCGGTATAAAGGATGTATAGTTTCTTTAGCGTGTATGCAAATATATAATCTAACGTTCTAAGCGATGAAATGTATAGAGGTCTAATGCATCTATATAGCTTGACTCAATCGAATTTTTTTTCAGGGTAGAACAACCACACCCCAAACTTCCAGAGTCGCTATTTCTTCATAAAGTTTAGTCCTCTAAACGAGATCGATTTAGTCCTTCTCGTCCATCATGTATGTAACTCTATGGTACGCTAGGCTGACTATGGCGACACTCGTGGGGATGTCAAAACGTTGTAGGGTGTATTTTTCCCCCCTGTGTACACAAAATGGCTGATGGACCCGATGGTGCACTTCTGGAGATCTCACGACCGACTGCTATGGGAATCGGGCTTGTACAAGAAATTTGCAGCCATCATTAAAATGCAAATACTTATAGGACTATAGTTGGTTACTGGTCCCTAGTGCGGTCTCAGCTATTACACTCCCTCTGATTATGCGATGGGACTAATCTCAAGTGATCGAAAGGAAGCCACGTGTTTTTTATATAGTAATAATAAACGTTATCATTTTTTTCAATGAATACTTTGATTAATTTTTCTCAAATAAAGGCTATATCGAAAAACTCAACGTTTAGTATGTTTAGTTAAAAATTTTCCGGTTGATAAATATTTTGCGGAATTCTACAGATTTATTTAAGGCATCCGACGACTGCCGACCAAAATTCGCATGGTTATTAACTCAGCAAAAAGTACGGAAGATTTCACCCTAGATGAATTGGGGATAGAAGCAGAGGGAAACGGTACTTGGCATCATTGGTATATAGTACAGCAAAATTGTTAAGCTCAGCAAATTGTCAATTATTTTCTCAGTGAGTCATTGACATATTATAGAATATTTCGTCATAGAAGTGGTAGCAAGCGGTAGGGCAGATAATTTGCTGTATAAAGACGTTAAACTAAATAAAGATCAAAACGTCATGAGTAAAAAATGATAAAAAATTCAACAAATCTTACTTTTAGAGCGAGAAAACAATTGTTAACGGAAAAAATAACATATTGTGATATTTTCAAACAAGCAATATTTCAAACTTAAGCCTAATGTTCTAGAAATACATTAGATACTTACATACGCGAAAATTTCTTTGTAAATATTAAAACGTCTATATAATTATTAGGAATAATGAGTTTTAAATGGAATTTTTCATTTGAATCAAGATATATCCATTTTGTCTTTTTTTAAATCCTGAGCCGCGCGAAATTTATTTGATACCAATATATTTAAAAACAAGCTACGATTAAAAATGCATCAGGCTTCTAATCCATATATGTTTAATTGCTTTCGAGCAGATATAATCACTTTTGACGTATGAAATTGCTCAATATTTACAAACTTTCCATTGTCTGAATCATAAAAATGGCGTCGTGTCATTGCAATATATGATGAAGAATGAACATTCACCCTTTGGAACCACCGTTCTCCCCGGAAGTCGTTCGAAATATGATTCGTTCTTACCCTTCTCGGAGCCCTTTCATCAAAAAGCCCAGGAAGCCTTCTGTCGATCTAGTGCCCAGATAATTTACTTATACAGTAAAAACGTTGTTTAACTTATACGAATCAAAGAGCTTTCGCTGCACCTCGATATAACTCAAAAGGATATTTTATTACAATGTCATTTTTTTAGGCATAAGTACTTGACACTGTATTTTACCCTCGCTCGGTTCATTATTTTTATTTTCCATATTTGCCCGGTGATATTCTTTCCGAGTTTGAAAATGATAGAGTATATACAGTAGGAAATTTTGTATAGAGCGTACAGTGGGTTGGAAAAAGTAAGAGGTGGAAAAGAATGAATAAGGGTGATGGCGAAATCGGACTAAAAAAGAAAAGAAAAATAAGGGGCGTTAGTGCCTATATATATAAAATCAAAGCATCAAACCACGCCCACTATTCTGACGTTCACCAATCATTGATGGTTGCATTTAAATTGCAACCCTCGATGCATTGTTATATCAGTTTTTTTTCTCGTCATACGGCTGCTGTTCCGCCAACGACAGTAAGCGATAAACTATTGACGAAGATACGATCGCACGCAGACATTTTTTTATAAGGATATTCATGTATATGTTTTTATTTTTATATTCATTCATTTATTGATTTACCGATTTTTTTTATTACTAACTACTAATTAACATCGTTACTTTCAGATCATTTTCTCATAAGTAGAAAACTGATGGAATTAATTGAAAAAATTAAGATTAAATAATCAGCGATTGAAAATATAGATGGTGAAGCTATATTTTTTGGATACTGGTTTTCGATGGGAAAAAATTGAGAAACAAACAGCTTGGTAATCACACTATACTTCGAACAATTGAAAACAATGAAAATAAATGATGAATAATAATTAATTAAAGAAATATGAAACATATGTGAAATTGAAAGAAGATGATTAAAGTTTAATGATTATAAAGAAAAAAATTAATAGTAATTGAATAAGAAGTTATTGAGTATTTCACCAATCTGACGCAAGCTCATTTAGCCCAATAATTACGCGCCAAAAAAATAAATGAATAACTAAATAAATAAATAAATAAACTATACTAAATTAAACTAAACCAAACTATTGAAGAAAATTATATATACAAATCTAGATGAGGTTTCAAATTAGGGTAAATCCAGATACAAAGATTATCTATGTGTTTTTTCTTGACATATAAAAAAAGAAATATTTTCAAATGTAACAATCACGAGCTTACGTAGTTTTATCATTATATAAGAAGTGAAGCATAATAAATTATTAGTTATTCATAAACAGTAAGCCGATTTTTTGGTAGAATGCAATGATTCACGAGAAACCTATATAATACGAGTGCGAATTAATGTCGTATACAGACGCATGTAACACGCTGCAGTTTTTTAAATAATAGAATTTATCGGGCTACATTTACGGATAAAAATTTTATTGAATAAGTATAATAGAAAATTATAAATAGTTATAATTACTTTTGAATCACGTATAAATAATATTCGATGATAGTTTTTGATGTCACTGTATTATACCATCAGACTATATAGATTTATTAATCAATGTAATGCAAATAACAGTTTATTGTATTTTTTTTTTTTGCTTTTAAATTATGATAAAATCCACTGTCGTTATATAGCAAATTTTTAAGAGAAACATTTTTAATACCACGAACAATGTACGTTTCTCAAAATTGAGATATGGATTTCTTCAAAATATGAAACAGATATAATTTTTAAAATACTGATGCTTATAATAAGATTAGGTTAGTATATGTATACAGCTTGATGGCGTCAACGTGGACGACAAGATTTTCTAAAACATAAGTTTACAATCTGGCTGTCTCACCTCTTGCAAGTAACTTCAACTACAAGTGGTTGAACAGGTACTCTGGTACTTTGGTATTCTCCCCAGCTGTGGAGAACTCTTAAAATATACTAGTAAACTAATTTACTAGTTCCCTCCTACTAAACCGTAATCCTCGTCCCTTCTGACCAAGCTTTAACTGTATCAGGAGAGATGTCATAGTCGTTAGTCATTCGAGCGCAGAACATATATATAAGAGAGTATGGGGCAAAATAGGGTACTTAAGATAATAATGATTTTTTACAAACCAAAAGTATAAGAATATACAATTTTACGGAGGATCTTAAAAGATAAAGGTTCAGCAAAAAAAAAAGTAACATAATAGTAAATTGAAAATTGAAGATTGATAATAAATCAATATTGTAGTTGAAGCGATAAAAAAAAATTCTCGTTTTTTTCAGGTGCTTATTTTGTCGGAATATCTCATTTTGCCCCATATTCCCTTCACATATATAAATCGAAAGAAAAAAAAAAAACCCAAATGCCGTTGTTGTTACTTATAGGTTACAGATATACCAATAGTTTATCATAAACTAATAATTAATCGCAGTTTATCTAAAATTTTTTGCTGATCAATAATAATAATTTTAAAAGTATATCTATAAGAAAGATTTGGATGATTAAATGTTTTCCATTAGTTGGATATACTATGGGGTCAAGCCCATTAAAATTTTGCATGCATGTGACACTTATATTATTATTATATTATTATTTAAACTATATACGAATTTCAGTTCGATATATTCACTTTGCTTTGACACTGTATATAGCTTCTTTCATCCGATTGATGCATAAGTTTTTAATTTTTTTTTAAAAATA
This sequence comes from Macrocentrus cingulum, assembly GCA_002156465.1. Lineage (NCBI taxonomy): Eukaryota > Metazoa > Arthropoda > Insecta > Hymenoptera > Braconidae > Macrocentrus > Macrocentrus cingulum. The sequence goes on from MVJL01010517.1 coordinate 43,389, forward strand.
TACCATCTTTGGATGCCAAATAATTGATTTATTTATACATTTTCTTACACATTGTTGAAATTAATAACACAATTTATATATAGTTGGACATGTCTATCTTGATTAAACGAATCTAGAAATATTTAATCAATTGGTTTACTCCTAAAAATAGGGATTTTTGTATTAAAGAATTTGTATTTTGAATTTTTTGGGTGATTTTTAACTTCTGTTATTGTTCTCTTCTATTTTCTAACTCTTGAAAAGTCAACGGAAAATTCTGTAGTCATATATTTAATCCATGATAAAAATGAACAGATTCTAAATTTTTTGGAATGTAATTTTCTGTTGTTGTCTGAATGCAATGCATATAATAGGAGAAATAAAAGAAATAATATAATAAAAAATAAATAAAATAAAATAAGTTAGACACGGCCAACGAAAGTTTTTTTAATGGATTTTATTTCAGAATACCTACTGTCAATGCTAGGTATATGAAGTCGTCTATTTTCCACCGCTTTAAACGAATGCCCTCAACGTATTTTCATCCCCCTTATTCATCTCAGTAAAAAATGGCGTGGTTGGTGTTATTCTGGGAGTCGCAAAATCATTTTAACTCGCGTTGCACTCGACTTTCAACGATTTTTTTCATTACACATGACCAGTTTTAGCTTTTAATTATCTACAAAAAAAAAATCTTTAAAAATTTTGCTTGAGTTATGTAATAATAGAATTTTTGAAAAAATATCGAATAAAAAATGTATAATATATAAGTACAAAACATTAATTTACTTGGGGAAAAAATTAAATTTTTAATTCTTTAAAGATATAGAAATAATATATTGTGTCTATTGCCCTTAAAAGAAATGTTTTACTTCCAATACATGCAGAAGTGATTTATAGACAACGAAAAATAAAAATTTTTCCTTCACTGAATAGAAAAAAATGAACATCAATTTCAATGACTGCGCAAATGCTCAACGAGACGATAATTGCTCGAATCAATATTTTCATGACATTTCAACACTGAGTGATACATCCTGATATAATTGCGGATATTGATGCATATTTTATTTTAATTGCATTAATATTTATTTTATACATTGGATTTTATGATCCTATGAAAATATAGAGCTTTACAGCCGGACTCATGTATAGTACACAATTTATTGTCGCACAAAGATTACATGATAAGATTTGGCGAGAGAAAGACTAACTCAAAAAATTAATCCTTATTTGAGAAGCTGCCCATGGAGTTAATAGATCAGCTTATACTTGATAGATCAGATGTCTATTATTTTGAGACTCTAAAACAATCACTATAAAATGAACTATCGAGATTGAATAGAGTTAATTACTCCTGGATGAAGCAGTGGTGAAACTAACACCTTTTGACGATAATCGAAAAATCTGCGATTTATATAAGCCATTTTCAAGCCAAGGGAGGTGAGTAGGGGCTGATTTCTTCGCAAAAAGTGCAAAAGATCTGTATACCCTAAGTGCAGGTACATTTCGTTTCCAAGGAAGGCTACCAACTGTTTATATCGTTTGATGATTCGTCGGTTTTTGACATTCGCACTTTTACTATATCCAACTATAATACCTCCTTTAATATAATAATTATCATTTTTATATTTGTCAATTCTACCACAACGATAAATCATTTATCTTTATTTAAACTCGAAAAATTTCGTTTGTTACGTATCTAATATTAAATTTATTTCTTAATCTACTATTGCATCTAACTCCTAATTTAAAATCCAATGTCTGACCACATAAAGAGAGTGGACGTAGTTACTGCTGCTGACGTACTACATCCCTTCCCTTTGCGGATGACCATGGATACAGGTATCTACCTAGATATGTTTACAAATTTTCAGGCCTCATTATGTAGCCCTTTTTTCATGCGTTCCTCTACTCTAATCAACTATAATAACTATACATAATGCTGAAAAAATTAACAAAAAATTCTTCAGCTTTTATAACTATTTTTTTTTTTTACAAATAGGCTGTTGTTTCAATGAATTATTATTCGTATTAGCTGTGATATGATCGGAAATATGACTTTCACAGCCACTCGGGATAGGCTTTACGTGTAAAACGAATCAACTTTGGCATTTATTATTGCAGCTCACAAATGGCAAGTAATTTTTATAATTTTTTATTACCTGTAAACTAGTATATTTCATTTGGATTAGTTGGATATGGATAAATTTTGACTTTGATTGATTTAGGCATATAACATACGTCCTTAATATTACAGTCAAGTGCAGCAGAGAAAAAAAAAGACTCATCCACTTTGATGGAAAAAATGCTGAAAATTTTTGTTCAATTGAAGTTTAAGAAATTTTTTAGCAATTAGAAAAAAATAAGAAAAAAATATTATTTTCACTTGTTAACTGATGCTTAGTTTGGACAATTATTGGATATATCTATTGAATTGTGACTGTGTACTAAAATTCGCACCTTCCTTTCTACAGGACACCTCTATTGTATACAAATGGAGAGACAATGGTTTGTATCCTTGACACCTGACAACACAATTGTTCTGTGATTATAAATGTAATTCAATATTTTGCCACTTTTGTTAGATAATTTTTAGCAATATTTAATTATTTACTTATTAATATTCAATTATAAACTCGTAATTGAATCTAAAACGTGAAAATTGTTTTCTTGACTTTAAATAAACAATTTTTTTAGTAGCATATCAACAGTTTGGTTAAATTATCGGAAGTGGCGAAAAACTTGTGCCGTCTATCTTGTCGTATAGTGTTCCAGCGACGATCGAAAAAATGCGCAACAGCAAAAAAACATCTTTTAGACATATCTGTATGTGTTTTTCAAAATATGTTGTTTCGCGTACATCTTAATTTTTAATTATATCCGTTGAAATTGTTTTAATATGTAATTATAAATTTTTTATGGATTTATTTTAAATGCATGATTAAATTTATATCTTTGTTTATCGAGGAGTATTCCTTCCATTTAGACCGAAGGTATCATCTGGCTGCTTACCGGTTTTCTGCCACTCATCGCTTATTATTATACTTCACTATTGAAAGTCTGACAGCAGTTAAAGACCAAAAATTTGCTCTGTTCATTCCCACACGCACAGGTATACCGACGGCTCCCATCACACAGCAATCCGTCGCTGATCAAAATTCATTGCACGCGCTGAATTTTTTTTTCCTCCCGCCTAACTAAAAAATCAATTGATTAAATTTGAAAATATCTGAAAAAAAACTGTCCATTTAATACTAACTTCTCATTCAGTTTTTAACGCCAATTTTTGTCGTTGATATAATGTTTCAAGACCAGTCAATTTTTTCTTATGGAATCATTTTTCTACAGCATATCAAACCTAAAAAATAACAATTAATATATTATTAAATTCATAATAGTAAATTTAAATTAATATATATTTTTTAATTTCATTTAAACATTAATATAGGCTTTGTAGGAACAACTTGAAATAAATTTTTCTGCCCCATTATGCCTATCAATCTCAAATAAATCATCGGTTGTCATATTTATGATGTATTCAATTTTTTCTATAGGAAATACTTCAAAAAATATATCCATTCAAAACTAAGTCCCAAGTGATCACACAAAAGTTGTCACCGACAGTGTCCAAATATTGTCATGCATAAGTGTTTCCTTTCACAAATGCCTTGCCAGCAGAAAACTTTCTTAATTCTTGAAATCAATAAATGCAAACCCAGCAATAAATGTAAAAAAAAAAAATTTTTCCCATCTACACTTTTATAATTCTAAAAATATCGTTTTTCTCTCATGAAAATCATATTAAACAGATTCAATAAATACACATCAGGTCAATGTTGACAAGAAATATCCCTGGAAAAAAAAAAACATAAAAAAATACAATATAATATATAGGATCCGAAAAATAGATTTAGGTATATACCTGAAGAGAAAAAAAAAACGAAAGATGGCAGTTGTTATACCTATACGAGGAAATCTGAGCCAGAAATGTTTTGATGATTAAGAAAATATATTTATAGATGATATTTGGCCAATGGACTAATATTTTCTCACTATAGTAATTGACTATATATAGTCTCATGAATTAACAACAGCAAAAAGTGTAAAAATAGATTTTACTTAAAAAAGGTTTTTTCAAAAAGCATGCTTAAAAGAAACTCTTATACTATTTTTTTTTGCATCAAGTGTTACGAAACTTAGTTTTTACATATTTCTTAATTAAATTATTTATAGTTAAAACTATAACTGACAAAAATATCCAACTAACTACTAATTTTATTATTAAAAAAATTTTTTTTGTTTATATTTTCGAGTTGTGTAGAAAAAAAAACAACGTCTGTAGAAAGCACAGTGTAACGTTTTTATATTTGGATAATTATAAGTTTATACCTGAAATAGAACCACGACAATGAATTAGTATTTTTCTTCCGCCACACTTGATAAATGTGATGGATATACACCTCACAAGCAGCCTCGCAATGAGAGTGTACGACAATCGTCAGTACTTATGACTGGCTGTGTTATATAGAAAAGTGGGCTGGAAAGAGGCAGAGCTTTTTTAAATACATATTCAGCGTGAGATCTAACTGAAGTCATAAAAAAAATTTTAAACAAAGAAAAAGGGCGTGTTCTGAAGCAAAGATGGCCGAACCGACTTGCGGCTGGAGGTCGTAGCTTTTAATTAATAAAAAGACATAGAATATAGAAAGTATGGAACGCTTATACAGCAAGATTACGATTATTTGTTAATCAGTTTTGCGGATATTCCGCTTATAAGTGAATTTTTTTATGTTCATTTAATGAATTATATTACTCAGATTATAGTGTTGGATTTTGGAATAAATAATGAGTGATTGAAGGAATATTCGTTATTCCATATAGACTGTATACTATTACGGGGCGGACGTATGCCTAGTGTGTACCCGCCCTTCGAGGATATCTTGGGTGGGGGATAAAAAACTGGAGGTATGGATATTCGCCATTATATTCATTCTTCTAAGTCTCTGTACTGGAAAATACTGTCGCTTATCAGTTAGTATTTGCAGTGATGATGGAAAATTATATTGTTCGTACGGGAAATAATGGTTCGTATGGTAAAATCGATTTTAGTACATAAATTGCTATGTATAATTACATACAGCATTTTTTAGCCGCGAACCCGCGAAAATATAAAATCAACATGGCTCTGACGCAAAGATGGCGTTTTAGAAGAATCACTGTTGCTCTATGCTCAAATATATATATGTTTTATTGATTTTGCCATTTACTATATTTTTTTACCTTAGCAATGAATTAAAAATTCTGGGATATAAATAATATTTAGTTATGCTGAAAAAATTTCAAGAGAAAATTCAACTTTAAACTATATCGGAATTTTTTAAAAACTATATATTCTACGATTTAAGCGAAATTAATTGTTTTGGCAGGAAAAAATTTTCCTGCAATACTGACGAATGACGAATCTAAATGTCTGACTTAATATACCCACGTGCTATCGATATATATTACTTTAGGGTGGCTCGAAAAAAGCGACTATTTTTATTTTATAGGTCTTATATAAAAAAAAAAAATGGTTTATCGTATATTCGAAAAACACTCTAAAATAAATTGGGCTAATAAAAGTTTTTTAGAAGTTGCTCAAGAATTTTGAAATCTCCAAAAAAAAAGGTCAAAATGTGATTGTAGAAACGTTTGAATGTTAATAGTCACAAAAGGTGGCGCGAAAAACGAAAAAAAATTGTTTTCCCCTTGTCGTAACGGGCTGAATTTTCTAGAAGGCTCTTAAAACATGATAAACTATGATTTTTCGATACAAGACACAAAAAACAAAAATAGTCGTTTTTTTTTTTTAAGCCACCCTAATATAGCTGATATATCTAATTTTTGGTTAGGTATATATTGACGAAAGTATTCATTAATATTTAAAGAAAAATTTATAATTTACAAAATTAATTCAACTGTATATAGTATGATCAGATGATAACAAATAATGATATTTGCGACGTGTAAAACATTTTTTAATGATGACGATATTCGAAATAATTGCCCTAAATATATTTCATCAAAATTTTTTTTATTTATAAATTATATAATGCTATTAGAGTGACACGATGATAATTTCATGCTCGCGATAAAAATGCGAGTAATATTTCATCCGTTATAAATTACTGACAATTTTTAGTGTTGGATATATAAGATATAAAAAAAAAAGTTTTACATAATTAATTTTTAATAATATATTAATCAATAATGTACTGATTAATATCAGCATTATAGTTACTCGTTGAATAATTTAATTCATTAATTCTTCCCAGCCATTAAAAAATTCAAGTAGTAGTTAATTCCTAAGAATCGAAAATCATTGCGTTTTGATCGACTGGAACCCCGAGGAACTGGTGATAATAAAATTCGGAACAACTTATAAACAATTTTTCCCGGTAAATAGAACCTTTTTTTTTGGTTGCTCTATTTGAAATGAATGCAGGAGTATAGAAATGTGCAGATGATTCACTCTCATTTTCACTATTTTCATAGCAACTGCAGGTCAATTTAATTTTTCTACAGAGTGCAGACAGAGTAGATATGCGCAATAATAGTTGATATAAATTTTGATATAATTAAATAATTCATTTAAAATATATTCTCTGTGTACCCTCTGTTACAACTGATTCATCGGTTTTAAAGTTCATAATTCCCGAGATGACCAACCTTTTTCAATAAACCCTTGTCTAAATCTGTTACAAATTAACACTTTTAATACGATAAAATCTATTTTCTCCATTTTTTCACGTAAAAACTCAATTACTTGCTTTTAATTACATATATTTTTATAGTAAATCTACTTAGTGTGCCTTAATATATAGTTGCGTAAAATCGTCTCGATGAAAAACTTATTTTTATTGCAGACGAAACATTATATTTGTAGTTATTGGCGCTAAATTTATAAACTCATAAAAAATGTGGGGTGAAATAGGATACCTTATAAACAAATAAAAATTTTTCTTTATTGACTTATCATTTAATTATGATGGAACGTTATTTCAATTCTTGTCTAATCATCTATCTAACTTTTTGTGTTGTTCAGCAAATTTTTACTGTAATTTCACATCAGTAAAACTGTATTTTATACGTAATTGCGTAATAATTCCTTAAATTTTTATCTTTTTTCAGTGAGCTTTCACGTCATTTTCCACTTTGGATCTTACAAAATCATTATCATCCTAAATACCTCATTATTCTCCACTTTCTCCTATATTAATAAAGTCACTATATAATTACTTCAACTATAACTCTACTAAAACGTTCGATAAGAATGAAAAAATAAATTCTTTTAAGACTATTTGAAAAATATGTTAGCCTACTAAACGAGCACACTTCAATCCTGAAAATTGAATAGACCTGAATCATTCAAATATTTAATTATTTCAAAACTAGACCGCCTGCTGAAATCAGCTCAGCGGGTATCAAATCACAGAGAAAAGTTTCATTTGACAGCCGACCAATCCGAGATTTTTTCGCCTAGATGTTAAAATTCGATATATATATATATTTTTTTTTTTTTTAAAGCTCGTCATTTTCCACTACTCTCTGACTCCAATAATCCTACAATTGTTATAGATAACCGTCGTTAATAAGTATAAAAATCGTAAAAACTATGATTTTTTAATTTTCACGGCCCTCGCAGCTGATAGATTCTCGGGTGAGCTGTTTTTTTTTTACCATGTTGCGTTTTTATGCCTTTAATTGAAACGAATTTTAATCAACATCTTTTTCCTTTCTTTTGGCAATCATAGGGTGATTTTTATCACGATTTTTCTCAAAATTTTTCAGCCTGATTAGTTGGATATTTTATAAATTGAATATCTTATAATAATTAAGCAAAATTGCTCATAGTTACATAAATAAAAACATGTTAGGCAAATTCATCGACCACTAGCATTTAATTATGACGTTGTACTCTGATGTAACAGGATGATAATTAATCTCGGAAACTCGGAAATAAGTGGCTTGTAACAGGGTATATCAATTGATTAGTTCTAATTCTATAATTTCCTGAATTTCAATTTGTCCCGCGGTATTGCACAGTAATGTGCAATAATTTGCGATATTTCCTCCCGTGAATTCCGTACAAAATCACATAAAAACATCGACAAATAAATAAATAGATAAATAAATGATAAATAATTAAATAAAGATAAATCGAATAAAATTATATTAAAATATCAGTATTATTAATGCCATCTTAACACTGAAAAAGAATATTGGGCATATAACAATGTAAAGTTTAATAGTAATTAGTCGATTCCACACGATATCGCGACTAGAACAGGGAAGAATAATATTCAGGTATATCATAACCGTGATAAAATGTTCTAGTGACTGAGCGGGTTCAGGCCCCGAACCTATACGCTTGCTGCAGCAAATACTTATCAGTGACAATACGAATAATTCGGTAAATAAACCTCTATCGTCCTGAATACACACTTAAACCGTATTTCTGTGCTTATCACTGAGCAGTTATAGTGGTTTTCGCACTAACTTTCATGTAGTAACAAGACCTAGAGTACTTTTTTTCAGTGTGTAGATGTATCAACTTATAATTTGACTAGTTCGATGGGTAAATGTACTATTTCGAACTATATTTAATGCATTTAGCAACTAGAACTATTACCTTCTCAACTTTATAGCGAATATACTACTATTTTTTTTATCAAAATGTCACTCGATGCACAGCCGACGGAAGAGTGCACTAAACAGGCGTAGCATGATGGTATAACTGAATAATATTATTTACTCAAGATTTATTTGCAAAATCAAGTGAAATATTTATTTATTAATAGTTATATTAACATGAGTAGAAAAAATATTTTATCTGATTTTGACCTAAATATTTCTTCGCAAAGTATTAGTTGGTTATCGAGTTAAAAAAAAATGTTTATATTTTAAAACACATTTTTTTCAACTATAGTTAATAAACCGATTTAAATGCAGGAGAAAATGGTATAAGCTTTACAAAAAGGAAAAAATTAACTGATGTAATAATACAAAAATATACTAAGTAAATTATTTATTATCCTAATTTCCTTTTTATCGAGATTTAATTTAGAAAAATTCTCTGATCATCCATCTACATTAATTGACAATTTAACCCAAATATAAATGTTTTTCAAGAGTCGTATTTTACTAAGGTCCGTATTAGAAACTTGATACAACCCACGTCTTAATAAGCATTACCTTATGTTTACCTTGTAAGGACATTATCGGGTGTTGAGCTTGTCCGATCAAATTTCTACTGGGATTAAACTTAAGAGGATGGTAATGAAAATAAGTTCTGGAGTTACTATGTCCTGATTTTATCAATAAATACGTCTTGTTTTATCTACTTGACATAAGTTTTTTTTTTTTTAGATAAATCGATAGATATAAATTTTTAATAAAAAATACTGAAATAACATTAACAAATTGATGCGCATAAAAATTTCTGGGGTTAAAATTATTTTTCATTAATAATATTCTTTGTTAAAATGATTATTTTGAGATATGAAATAAATATTTAATGACTTTCCGATATTTTTTCATAATGCATTTCCGCAACGGGGAAAAAAAACAACAACTGACAAAGACGTCCGGTTGTTGAATAGTAAAAGAAATGACGACTTGTCGTGAGACAAGATGAAAAAGATTTAGGAACCGAAGATTCGATAAGTAAGCACATGTACGAAATATATTATTTACCAACGACAGACAGATCGATGCATGACGCCGATATTGAAAGTGACATGTTTTGAACACATACCCCTACAATACGTATTTTTGATTTCTATGGGTATATTTATCCATCCTCGTTTCTTCCCACGTATACCCAACGGGTAACGTGTCATGTTACGAGCATTTTGTCGACCAGCGAAAGAAATTTCGACCGTAGAAACCTGAGATGTATATATGCTATTCAGCTAAAAAAATTCATATCGTCCGTGTCGCAATTTTGTAGATGATTTTTGCCACGATAGTTCGGCCAAGCTTACAGTTAAATTAATATTGAAAAATAATTTTTTCAAAATTAAAAAATGTTATAAAATTTATTTTCATTGAATATATTAATAAAAGGACATAATGTTTTTTGGAATTTAAAAATTTTAAGGCTATATAATGGCAGAAAAATATAAAAATTTGTCTGTTACTTTTTTAGAAGAATTTTTGAAACATAATTTTAATAGAAAATAAAAATTGTTATAATGAAATATTGATTTTATACTAAATTCTATTTATTTTTTGTGAACTCCACATTGCCTGACATATTTGCCTTGATATATATATAGCATCTGAATGTCTTAATTAGGAAAGGTGAGGCATTCAGTTCCATCCAAACAATAACCTACCCTTCACGCTCAGCCAAAATACAACACATTCAACTCACCAAGATGAGGGTTAACACTTATATTCCTTATTAAATTTTCTGAAGAAAATATTATTTAGACATTAATTTGAATTTTTATCTTTTTTAAATGTTTATCGTGAAAATTCGTGAAATATCGAATAAGAACTTTGATATAATGACTTGATTTACTCAGCGACTAATTCATTTTTTAAATAAGTTTATTTTATTTTAATATTGTAATATATATTAACAATAATAGATCAAACGAGGAAAGATCTTCCAAGTGGCATAAAATTTCAAAAAAAAAAAAAAATTACAATTGAGTATTTGAATACTCGAATACGAAAGGTATTATAAGCTATAGTCTTTAACAAACAAAAATTCATTAAATATAGTTTACGGTTTAATACTATAACCTATAGCTATTAGTATTTTTTCTTTATTGAATTAAATAATTAAGTATATGTATTTATACAAAAATCTGCACAAAATTGACTTATACTCAATAAATACGTATTAAATATAAAAATTGACATTTTTTCTCAAAATTTATTGTGACATTATATGTGAAACTTTTATTTCACAATCTGTGACAATCGATACATTTTTCACACAACATAATGATGAACTAAATTTACTTAACAGAATATTATAACAATTAAAGCGAACATTAATATCGTAAGAAATGAAGCACACAATATATGGTATAGCAGATTTAATAAAATGTTAAAATGGTAAAATTAATACAGTATTTTGAAAAATATGTTATAACGTAATTAATGTACATTTTAACAAATTTTACACTCTGACAAAGCCAACACCATATTGAAATAAAATAAATAAAATATGATATATCCAACTAAATTAATAATATTAGGACGAAATTAACAGATAATTAGGTATAGTATGTTTTTCTTTCATAATTATAATTTTTTCTATAACATATGCTTCTAAAGCTCTTTTCTTTTTATTTTTGAGTCACCGTAAAGTGGTTGATTTATTTACTGCTCACATTCGTGCCTAGAATGTGACGTTTTTTTCACTAGTGCGTAAAATGCCCGATTTTTTTACGAATCCTTCGGTATCTCTAGACACTAATTTCAGCTGTAAAAAAATCAGATTATTCACATTTGTTGCAAATCGCCTTCGGATAAACTTACACGCTGTTAAAAAATTAACACAATATTCTGGTAAAAAATTAAAAAGATTTTGTAATATCTAAATAAACAATAAGGTTGTCGTTTTTTTTTGTTTTTTATAATTTTAATAACAAACTGTAATTAAAGAGACATTCCCGTGTTAAAAAATAAAAATGAAAATAATAATCGTTGATAAAAGGACCACATAATCTTGTTGTGAACGGGGTTTAATGCACACAGCCCCTAACCACATAGTCGTAGTAACTCTGGGGGTTAAGACGTGATTGTGGGAGCAATACATTTCACTTTTCCATCTGTGTGTTTCAACGTGTCGCTGCATACATTATCTCCCAGCAAGCGTGCATGGATGCCCGGGCACAGAAAAATGCATGATATGAAAAGAAAAAAAATTTTCTTTGGCTTCTGATTGGCGGTTGCCGTAGCAACGCCTGTGCCCACGGCTTCTAATTATTTCCAGACATTGAGAATCGAACGAGGGCTCCCGCCGGCAGAATAGCTTGGATCCAAATACATTCATACATGTATATACTTTTCTCGTCGACACTCCTCGATATCTAGAAATCATCTATACTATTATTTATTGCATATGTCTAGCGGGTTTGGAATAAATATCCAAGGATACTGCTGTAAGTTTTTATATTTCTCTCGCAATTTCTAATACATATCAAATAAATAAATAAATTACCAGGATGAATAATTGATTTGCCGTTTTTAAAAATAGGAGATAAATCTTCCTTTTTTAATAGGAAAATAATGATATATAAAATAAAATTTCATTATAAATGCTGTTCATATAGTTTTCATGAAATAAAGTCACCATTTTATTTTTGAATAATAATAATAATAAGTTTCTTAACAATGAAAAAGTTAAAAAATTTAAGTATCGGAGAAGGAGGGACAAAATGGGGTACTTAAGATAATTTTTTATTTTTCAACAACCACAAGTTTAAATAACTGGAGTAAAAGCTCTGTAAAAAAAAAAAGTAGAAATAATAATATAATTGCTGATGGAATATAGTTTGACTAATGTCAAATATTACATCAGTAAAATTTCGCTAGATAGCACGAAAAGTTTAACAGATAATTATAAATAATAATTGGAATAAAGTTTGACTAGAATTAGAAAAAAATTCAATTGTAGTTGGTGCAATTGAAAAAAAAAAAAATTTTTACTCGTTTTTTTAGGTATACCTCATTTTGCGAAGCACGTATCGTCGCAAACTTTGTGAAGGACCGTAGGTATAAGTTTAACTTTGTAGAAGAATTCTGTTGCATGATCGCTATAACCATAGAATTCTTAAATTAGTAATTAAATTAGTAATTTTATTAAGGGAATTGTGCTTAAGATGTCATGCTTTTTGTTTGGAGAAAAGCATTTTTAACTTCAGCCACGATTGAAAATAAATCGAAGGCTATACATATTTTGAATACATTTATTTATAAAGCAGAACACTAAGCCCCAACGACACAGAAAATTCAATATGAGTTTACTTCAATCTGATGCACATATATAATGCAATAGTATTTTTTACATGATAATCAAAATGTAAGTTTCAATATGTATATTTTATACAATCAACTCATGTGCCTCCTTAGTAAGTAATATTCATATTCTTTACAGTCAAAAAAACCCAAAAAACGTACCTGAGACAAATTTAACAGCATAAAAACTGTTAACAAAATCACAAATGCACCTATATCAACTAAACTACTCGTCCAAGTAATCACAGAGCGACTTGCGAGCGGTATAGCACTATATATACCTATAAGACAGCATGATATGGAAATAATCGAGACACAATTACTATTTTTTCTGAATAGAATTTTATTTTTAACAGGGTCGTTGAAAAAAAATTAAAATAAAGAAATTAATTAAAAGTATTCAATTTAGATTGTTTTCTCTGCAGCCCATTTTGTTCAAACTATTCATAAACATAAGCTAAATTCATCTTATTCGGAAATCATCTGTAAAAATCGCGTGAATCTTATTCTCAACGATCTTTAGTTTTATTTTTTTCAACATCTTTTTTAGACGAAACTTTATGAAGAAGTGCTTTAGACCTCATCTCCGAATTTATTCAGTCTATTTATCTAGTCCGCTGCGGAGTTCTTTCTTCTTTCTTATGAGGTAATATGAAAAAACTACTGGGCCTCACATTGGAGATATTCGTTTTGCGGGAAAACGGCCTAAACCTGATCTGTAACACCAAAAATTAAACTCCAACTTGTGATCTGTCTTAACCAGTGTTTAGAGGAAATTTCGATAAAAAGTACTTAGACCGTACTCACAAAGATATCAAACTAAAGGCGGTTTTCCAAATAGAAATTCTGAAGAAACAATCTGAACCACACCCATCATTGTCTCGTCAATTTATTTTTCCATTAGTGGAATTCACTTAATATATCCTTTCGTAAATTAAATTTTGATACACACTAAACTTTAAAAGTTCATCAAATGTTCATTTTCGTTCATTAAAACATTATCCCAGCAAGCACAGCATATTTATTCAACAGGTAGTCTTTTGTTTAAAAAATTGACAACGTAGTGTATAATGTATATATGGTTATGAAAAAAATAACATATACATCGTGCATAAGACATTTAACAAGTATAATCGTATAGATAACTGAGAAGAATACATTTAATCATTAGAAATTTCAAATATTCTAATAACTTCGTGAAGAGACATGGGTCATTCTAATAAATCTAATAAATTCGTTAGCCTAGACTTCTTGGCTTAAATACAATATTTATGTAACATTTACCATTACAGTCTGTGGTGTAGAAATATATTTCACTGTTGTTGATACAAGCGAAATTATATCCGCCGGAAATCTTGCAGAGTGACTCATTGTCCACAAGTTGGTAAAATACAACCCTACCATTTTTCCACGCGAGGGCCACGAGAGCAGAAGCTTCTACAACTCTACAACATGCACACATTGCACTCTGGTTCGCCCCCACCTGACTCCGCCATTCGATGCTCAACTTGAAATTGACCGTCGTTGCGGTTCAGGCTGTGTGGTGATGGTTTCATATTAGTTATTGTTTTATTTCCATATTTGTGAATGACATTTCTGTTTACACGAATGTAAATCACGATGAGCAACCTTCAGGACAGTGCATCTACATCATCTACAATTGTGTGCAAGGAGGTTTTCGACGAAACTTCGCACCCCTCTAACGAAGGTCAGTCATGATAATAAAAATATCTTCGAAGAAATCCTTTTTACTGATTGAAAAAAAATTTTTTTTTTTTTTTCAAATCACTTTTCTCATTTATGTTATTAATTTTTATGTGATAGTTCGGTTTTGGCATTTCATCCATAACAGTGTATTTTTTATTCTATTAATATTATTTAGCCATCAGGATAGTTAAATATACGTTAACCTTGGGATAAATATGAAGTTTAATGTCCCAATTGTTAGTCCCTATTATTGGTGGATTATGTTATATAATTAGGAACTTTTAGAAAACTGTCATCTCGTATTGTTTATTTACATGGTACCTACCAAATAGCATAAGCACTTGGAAGAAAAATCAATAAGTCCTCATACTGAGGTAAACTTGAACTACTTTTATTATTATTACTTTCTTATATTTATTTATGATAAATATTAATGCTCATAACTGATTTTTCTACCAATTTACGTAACAAATTCCTGACAATCGATTTTTTGTGAGTTGATAGTCGTATATGTGCAGACAGCTGGTGTGCTTCTACTCCACCCCTATGCACCTGTCCAAGCTATATACCCTTGATGGAATTTTTAATCTCCTCTCTATTCAACACAAAATGACATCCGACAGGGTTGTTTCAATAGAAAATTATCTACCGTTATTTCGATCCACTCAAAAATAAATTTATGATTTTTAAATAACAGTAAATAAAAATATTTTTTACTGCTAGAAATATGAAAATTGCATTTTTATGATCACGGTTAATGCCTATATAATGTGTAACAAGTATTTTTCAGCAGATATAAATAATATAGATGTACAACATCAAACTATTTTGCATTTTCACTAGTTTTTCGTGAGTTACCAATTTTTCTTAGTTTTTAACAATTGTTATGAATAATTCATTCTCATTCTAAAAAATAAAAAAATAAATCCTAATAATGATATAATAATAATGAATAACATTTTAAAATATGACCTCATTAGTTTATTTGATATATTTAAAATGATGGAAGTATCGTCATTAGATCTACAACAATTTAAATTGTTTAATCTCTTCACATTTTATCATGCCCCTCAACAAATTAACATTCATATCAACGTTTTAATTGGATTACTTTATTCGTCTGATAAAGTCAAAGCTAAAATTTTTTCCAGAAATATCCGACTACGCCAAACGGCTGGGGATTGATCCTGAAACCGAGCCACACCTTCTTTACCTAGCTCGAGATGGTTTAATGGAAGCACTACCAAAAGGGTGGTCACCGTGTTACCATGAGACATACAAAGCTTGGTATTACTACCAAGCATCAAGTAAAACTACCAGTTGGGAGCATCCACTGGACGCCAGGTACAAGGAACTAGTCCATCAGGCCAGATCTGGTATCAAGCGACAACCGAGTCTAGGTACTATATAAACACTATTTCATTAATTTTAAATCCATCCACCATTTGACGTTGCTATATGTTATAACTACGTTTTGTCTACAAAATATTCGTAGTCCAAAAATTTTTGAGTCTAAACTCTGTAATTAGGAAGTTGTTTTGCATATATATACTTATATCATGTATATAAAACATTTAAATAGTAATACAAGTTATGATATATGTATATTCGGCCTGTTGGATTGCATCAATGCATGCACAGATTGTCTCTCACTCAACCCAACACGACTGGCGGTCCACAGACGATGACTCCAAGACCACAGCTAAGGATCTGGAGTCACACGAGGACATCAGCCTACCAACAGAGAATTCAACGCTACCACCACCAGTAGCTACAATGGTCCATGTAGCTACGAAAATTCCCACGAAGCTAGCCTCACTGAAGCACTCTGATTCCAAATCTTGGAGGAGGTTGGCTCAAATAAGGTCTCCTACCAATGACTCTTCCTTGCTTACGCCTGAGCGCAGCTCCGTAGACTACACAAATCGTCAATTTCAAGATCCGATGTTTTATGAGTGCCCGAAATTCCTGGCCTACTCGGACAAGGAAATTAATCTTCATGAAATAGTGAGGAGGTCAGAGTCTATGAGTCCCAGGTATGAGAAAGACTGGGAACAGTTATCAAGTAAATTTAGTTCTGAGGAAAATTTTATTGATATTGATAAACTGAGTGTCAGCTCATTAACAAAATCTGAGAGTAATAATCAAGTTGTTATTGATCAAAAGTTTGAGAATAAAGTTTCTAAGCAATCTAGTCATCAGAAGGAACTCAAATTAAGTGGTGGAGGTTCCATGTTTCTGAAGAGTAATCGAAGTAGAGATAATACTTTGAGCCAAGATGTTGAAAAATGTGAAGATTATAGGAGTACTATCAGTAGCATCGAAGTTACTGGCAGCCCAGACAGACCTAAATCTATTCTACGAGAAAAACCTAGTGAAGATGGTGAGTCGAGTATCTCTAAATAATTTTTTTTCCGTCTTACATATTAAGGAGGATATTTTTGCTCACTGACTGATGAATTAATTCACCCGGTTGTTAATTTGCTGCCTAACTTATACACTAGCGAAATAACTGATAAAATGATTAACTGATTCATTGATTCACTGACTGACTGACTGACTGACTGATTTATTAACTTACTCACAGACCATCATGCTGAATGTAGTAAATTCGAATGATCTGTCCAACTGAGCTACTCAGTCCTATGCAATCTGCTATTGGTTTCGACTTATGATCATTGGCGACACACGCACCCTTTGCGCAGTTTTTGATTTTTACGATGTTTGGGAGAGGAAGGGGGTCTTTGTGCATGCTACTGGTGCAGTGTGGGTGACTGTTTACTGTGCTCGCAGTGAACAGTGCGTATATGCTTTCACGCTCTTACATTGAGATATCCAACTTTTCAGTTCTTCAAATCTTTTTTAAGCACACACATACGCCCTCAGAAATCAATTAGCTTATTAATTTTTCTTATATCCTTGAGTAAATCAGGATGAATGATGAAATGAAATTGGCTAGTTTTACTTCTTGAATACAATTGTTTTCATTTCCTCTTAACTATTCCAGATGACCGACCTATGGATGAAGATATGAGGAAGAGTGTACGGTTTGACTTGGAAGCAGACATGAACGATATAAAGTTTCTTTATTCCGATTCCGACAAGGAAGATTGGAAACTAGAAGTGGAAATGAAAGTTCCAGAAGTTAAATCATTCCAAAGTACAAATCAACCAAAAACGTTAGTAAGATTGACGCTCGATGATAAACCTGAAACCCTGACTTCAATTTCTAAGAGGAGTGAGACTAAAAAATCAAGTTTATCGAGTGAAAATTCTTCAAAAATATTTAAACCAAATCGGCAAATAGTTCATCACCGATTTATTGTTCAGAATGTATCTGAACTGGAGCATTTGAATCAAATTTCCCGAGAAAATTCTAGTGACAATGGTGATAAGGAAGAGTCTAAATCGGTTAGTACTTTTGAAGAAATTCAGAAGCGTAAGAGCTTGACATTAGCAATAATGAAAGACCAACCAGAAAAAAACTCAATTCCAAAACAAGATTCTGTCGAACAATCTCAACAAGGCTTTGATCCACCCGACGAATCCTGGTCCACAATAATGACTCAGCATGAGTCGGAAATTACGTCTCTGAAGAGGGATTTAGAACTGAAATTAGAGCAAACAAAAAAGGATTTAGAACAGAAATTTATCGATCAAAAGTTAGTAATGGAACGGGATTTGGAAAGGCGATTGATCGAGCTGCGTCAACAACTCATGCAAGAGGACAAGCAAGGAATTCAAAAACTTATTGCTGAAATGGATGACATGGAACCAAAGAAATTGGAAAAATCTGCAAGTGAGCAGCAAGAGTCAATTGTAGAAAATCCTGACTTCCATTCGACAAGAGATGCCAAAAATTTACCTGATAATCGACGGAATAGCCTGGAACCAGATGTCAGTCAGTATAAAAAAAAAATTGAATCTATGAAAACCGAATTGGATATGGAGTATGATGATTTGAGAAATGATTTGAGGACACAGCAACGAGAAAGAGTAACGAAAATGACTGAAGATCATGAAAAATGTTTAGCTGAAATTCTACGAGATTTTCGAGTTGAAGTGAGTACAAATTTTTAAAAGTATATTCCTATGTATAAAAAAACAAACAAATTCATTAAAATATAAGAATAAAAAAAGAGCTTTCAAAAAAACTGAATAATTTTTGCAGGAAACTACGGCTCGAAAGGTTTATAAGCAGAGACTGGATGAAATACGTGCAGATTTTGATCAAGAGCTGAATAAAGAGGTGCAAAAAATCTCTGAACGAGTAACACGTCAGGAAACTATAGACTTCGAAAAAATCCGGTGTGAAAAGCGACTTTTAGAAGATAAATACAAAATATTAAAGGAAAAATACCTGAAGCTCAAGAACGACGTTCGTTTAGCCGTTGAAAAACGGAGCAAACGAAAAGAAAACAGTACAACAGCCTCAGAGACTGATAAATCGGGTTCGGCAAAGACACGAACAGATAAAACAAAATCCTTCTTTCAAAAGTGAGTTTTTTATATATATAATTTAAGACCCCGTAGATTAATAAATTTTTCCAATCAACTTCTGGATTCATACTCATTTTCATTTCGTATCATTAGTCATAAAAATCAGTCATTGATCCTAAAACAAATAATACTTATTATATATAAAATTATATAAATTGTCTTTATTTATCACCGTGTTATTTGTCGAGATATTTGGCTATAGGCCTTCACTTTTATTGTTAGAAAACCATCAAGCAATGCTTCTTTCAAACCAGCAGAAGAAATTAATCAAAATTCAGCAGAAAAATTGGAAGCAAAAAAATCCCTTACTTTTCAACTAATGGACTACGAGTCAAGTATGACACCGGGAATGTTTGAATTGGATGACACTACAACTGCAAGTGAGACTATGAATTCAAATATCATTTTGAAGAAGAAAATTTCATCCAAGGAAACAACGAAACAATCTAAATCGACTCATAACAATAATAATACAGAAAATCCTGTAGAAAATATCAGAAAACAGTTGGAAAAACTCGAGGACTTGGGCGATCAATTACCTACTAATGAGTCAGCCTATACGCTGAGATATCCGTTCCAAGATGAGGGTACTGTTTGTTGTTTTTTTCATTAAAAATTTTTGTTTATTTCTAATTGATTTATTTTCAGTGCCAGTAAATGCTTCGTCCGAGTTGGAATTCTTCAAACACAGAATTCACGTTGAACGAGACTCGGTAAAACGAGCTCGAGAAATTTTGAAGACACAGAAAAGTTTCTTTTACGACGTCGAGAAAGCCTGGAAACAGCGTAGTACTACGACAACACTGGAACAATTTGTTCAGGTAAATATAACAAAATATGAATGCATTGGTATAATTTGTAACTTTCCCAGAATTTAACGAAATTTGTGGATTTTCACTTTATTTTTGGTATTGAATTTTCAAACGAAAACGTTTATTCGTACTTATAAATTCATTGTTTTAAATATACTCTTAGTTGCAACTTCAGCAGATATATTGTTACAGTCAATATTTGCTGGTTTTTTTTTGTTTGTTAATGTTAGAGTGTTTTGAGTATAATTTTAGGAACAACGAGAAATCTCTGAAATGGAAATCGGTCTTCATCGTACGAAGAGTTTAATGGGTGAAAAAGTTATTCACTTGAAACACTTGAAGCAATCGTTGGAGAAGGTTGCAAATGCAAAAAAACATGAAACTGAGGTTACGTTACCAAAAACTGATGAAGTTACTATTAGTGACGTATCAAGTGCTAGCAGTGGATTTAGTTCTACAGAAATAGGTACAGACACATTCGTTGGTAAGTCTAATAAAAATATACTATAGTATAGTATTAATGATGTTTTTTCGACTATTAATTTTTTAAATAGTTTTTTAGAGTTATATATCTGTTACTTATGATAATTATTAAAGTATAAAAAATAGCAGACAATATAGATCGATCGACAAATAAATAAAAAATCCAACTAATATTAACGCTGAAACTTTTTTATAGAATATAAAACAATTTTTGATTAGCACCAATATTTCATTTCTAAAAATACAAAGAAATATATGCATATAAAAAACAAAAATTGATAGTCGATAACCGACCCTTATTTTAAATAGTTTCTGAGACTAAATTTACAAATCACATAAAAACCGCTTAAAATTTTTTTATCAAGTTTGAAATATTTTCATTCTAAAATATTTTCTCTACTTATAGATAAGCCAACCTATCATCAAGAGCTGACAGGAATAATTACAAGTTTTGAAAATTTGAATTGGGAAATTCAAGAAATTTGGAATGTTTTAAATAAGCGGAGAGGAAATACAGTTCCACCCCCACCAACTTTAATATATTCAGATTTAAGATGGATGCACTATCAAAATCTGACAACACAATCAAACAATATTTCAGGTAAAATAAACACTTATTATGGGGTAACTAGAAAAAAACATTTTGCAGTATTTAAATAAAAAAAAATATTTTCCGTATCAATTTTGTCATAAAAAGTATAACGAAATATGCCGTTTATCGCTAATATTTAATAGCAGTCATTCACTGGATAGTGTCGGTCATTTATCAACAATGATCTATCTTTTTTCCTAACGTTCTTATACATATACGAAATTTTTTAATACTTTTATGTTATCACTTTATTTCATTTAGCGAAAAACACGTTAGAAATGTCATGTTAAAATCGAATTATTAAATTTTTTATCTGGTCAATTACTAGTATATTTCCAAACATATATTCTTTGTTTCATAAAAAATTTTTTTCAGCTCCCGGAACACCCAATATTCAATCGAATATTCTATCGCAATTGACCCATCCACCTACAACTACCACGCAAAACATTATTTCCCAGTATG
Organism: Macrocentrus cingulum; assembly: GCA_002156465.1. Classification (NCBI taxonomy): domain Eukaryota; kingdom Metazoa; phylum Arthropoda; class Insecta; order Hymenoptera; family Braconidae; genus Macrocentrus; species Macrocentrus cingulum. Next base: position 64,950 of record MVJL01010517.1, read on the forward strand.
GTCCAAACAGTAGTTACACTACGAGTGTTGGGCCAGTGGAACGAGGGACTGCTAGTCTGATTGAGAGAACTAAAAATTTAAGAGACTGGTTGCGACAGGCACGTATTGAAACTACAGACTTTACTAGTCAAGGCCAAACTACTCTATAAATTAATTTCAACAAAAACTTCTAATGCAAAAAAAAACTCAATTGTATTCTTCGTAATATTATAGAATTACTTATGTTTACCTCTTGCCGCAGCATGGCGGTTGATAGTGATCTATTATAGTTCAAGCTCAGTGTAAAGGAACTTATTGACAAAGATATAGAGATTTTATCAAATGTAATAAAGCAATGATGCCATATTAATTATACTAGTTGTAATTTGAAAAAAGATGTACAATTTAAATAGAATCGTCCACAGAATGTATACTGTAAGTATAAATATAGTTTTCTGTATTTCAATACACTAGATCATCATAAACAACATTTTGATTAAACAAATGTTGGTTAAAAAATTTTATTCAACAATTTAACATGTTGGGATATATTAACCGAAATACATTTTAATAATATCCCTACTGAATAATGAGGGTAAATTTTGGAGTATACATTCTCAATAACAAAAATGAATCTGCTCTTACAGGAATTAGTAGTATTTTTTTTTTTTTTCTTTCTAAAAAATCACATGATTTACTCAAAAAAATATTTGTAAATATTAAATTTATAAATATATAGATTAAAAGGATTTTTGATGATAAATTTTATTTGAAAAAAAAATTAAATTTGAAATAAAAAATAAAAATAAATACTTTTTTTAATAAAATGTCATTGCAAGATAATTTGATAAAAAATACAGATAAAAAAATTGCAATGCGTAGAATTAAAAAAAAAAATTTGTAATCTTTTTGTTTGTCCTGATTTTTTTTTAATAATTTAACTAATTTTCATTTTATTTTATTATAAGTCACATAAGAAATATAATTTCATCATACTTGTTATTATTCGAGAAATACAACTCGATGAATGACGAAAAATTTTTATTACTGATGAAGAATTTTTCTCAATTCTACTGAAACATATAAATTTAAAAATATCTTCAGTCAAATGTTCCTTTTTTCAAGCTGTATTTTTAGTACTTATCATTTTTATGACCGCCTATAGTTGGTTTTAATTCCCTTTTTTCCGGATTTATTTTCGTTGCTTTAGTTTTATTGAATCGTAACATATGTTCACGACACAAGGAATAGCGTCACCTAGACGACGCATGGCATTATGGTATTGTTGACAGACCGGCGCAGAACGACTAAAACAGGAACGACGCATACACCAGGCTAACTTCAATGGATTCACTCGACTCTGAGAGTTTTCCAGTCTTGTGCAGAGTTTGTGGAGCAGCGCTCCTGAGTGTCGCGTGAAATTTGTTCTCTCTATTCGTATTGATATAAATGGTGAGTAATTTCTAAAAAGTGCATCATGTATTTTATAGATAAATAATGCCGAACGATACTTTATTTTATTCTTACGGTATACATGACCTTAATATCGTGTGTATAGCCTGTACATTATAACTGAGAGTATATTCACCGTAACCATGTGCCGTTCTACCATTTATGTATTGATCTGCAGAGTTTTGTGTAAGAGAATTTATGCTGTATAACTGTTGACCGGCTTAAAAAATGTTCGTGAGTTTATATGTATTTCAATTGCATGTCATTATGTGTTTGAATTAATTATTTAAATTGGCATGTCATATCTTTCGATAATAAGTAAATAAGTTCATTAGGCTTATCTTATTTCGCACGGTCAACTTGATGCCAATGCCAGTTAGTCTTTTAGTAAAGAAATTTTCCACAGAAAGTTGGATTTTAATACAATGACAATAGCGTAAAAAATTAAATAATACCTATACTTCAGCAATATAAATATTCTAATTAAAAATACATACAATAGATTGAATAATCCAACAGTTTTTATTGTTTTCATCATTATATATAAAGCGAAAAATTTTAAAATTAATTTCTTCAGTCATATGCCTATATAATAAAATTTTTTTTCTTAAACATTTATCTATAATATTATTATTTTTAAATATAGATGTCGGTTTTAACAAACATATTCATTTTTTTTTTTAGAATCCGTTATAGTCACATGCGGAATGCGTTATTTAAGAAATTTACAACTAATTGCTTTAAAAAGTTTTTTACTTAATTGATTTAAATTTAATGTTTATTACTTGCCAAGAGAAAATAAAAGCTCATTTAAAACAAATGAAATTTTTAGTTTATTTCGCTTCGGCCTAAGAATCACTTATATACATTCGATTATCACTAACTACGTGTAAAAACTCGGATTTTCCACTGACAATTTTTTTTTTTGACAGTCACAACTTATTTGCTTTTGTCAATTGACAGTCATATGACCGTCCATTGACAGTCAGTTTTGTTGTCATACATCACTACTATACACAGTGATAGGTGTGCTATCAGTTTAACTGTGGAATTGAACGCATTGCCACAAAAACGCCTCGTGGCATCCAACCTAAAATTAACTTTTATTATCTATCGATCGATTGGTATAGCTATTCTATTGATACTACGATTGATTCTTTTGTCAAAAAGTATTTAAAATATATGTGATCATTTGGTTTTGTTTGCTTGTTTTTTTTTCTATTATTGTCCATTGGGTCGTTCTATAAAGTTCTATAATTTTCTATTGAAAATACCAAGCACCCAAGCATTGTGAGTGTGTTGTAGGTGAGTAAAAATGACTAAAATTCAATCAAAAATAGCTTAAATGGGAGTATGAGATATCCAACTACGAAAATCGTCAAGTAATCTCTCACAAAGTGTTACACGATTTATCCGGCCTAGATCTCTCAATAAATTCTGTTTCTTATTACAATTTATAGTCTTTAATAGAAAAAGAAATTTTGTCATAAAATATTCTCAATGCGCAAACAACACAATTTTTTTTTATTATGATTGTTATACCCATATCGACCATTTTTCGAGGATCGATGTAACACACTCACGAATGTAAGTATGTATTCTTTATCAATATTTTTACTGCTGCAGTGCTGTTGTCACACAGTCAGTACTAATACTCCTCAGTGTGATAAGAACACTGATGCATCAGGTAGCCGTGTGAGTTCACCAGATTGTCGCCGGGTTCACGGTGTAGATGACCAGCTTTCTGCTGATCCTATGATAACTTTTAACGTGGGGACAGACGGAAGACATCCAGCATCGCTCATCCCCAGAGTTGACAAAAATCTATCCAACGAGGAAGTCACGCACTTTCGAAAAGAATTAATAACAATTCAAGTTTGACAGAAAGTAGAGGCTTGACTTGCGCAATGGAAGTCGTGTCCCTCTCTCTGTCGGTAAATTGATTGCCGGCTCGCTCAATGCCTGTCAATTACCTATGGTTTTTGTATAAGGGTTTGTTCTGTGTAAATCAAAATAATCCCTACAATCGTTAGGAGTTAGAAGCAAGATTAGACGTGTGTATGCAATCGGATTGTAGAGTGGATGAAATGAGTGTGTCTCCGAAGGAGAGCTTTGCTTCGTGCAGTCGTCCTGTACAGATCTTTTTACGCTTAAAACTCATATAAATCCTATCTTCGACTTACACTGAAAAAAATACGAAAATTATATACTTTTTCAGTTCTACTAAGGCCTTCAATACAATTAAATTCAAAATATACACCAATTGACAGAGCCAGAAATTAAATACTTGCAAGCAATCCAGAGTGCTTTGTGGATTCAGATATAATATATGCCAAAAGCATATCAAGATTTTGAGATTAATAAGCATAAATATTTCTACTAATTAAGCTAGACTATTCTTACAAGTATTAAGCTTAAAATATGGTTTCATATATATCGAAATCCAATAATTGAGAAATTAATATAAAGGAGTTACAAATGGGGATTTTTCTGTTGCAGACGAAGGCTCTAGAATAAGCCTTGACTAAGAAGAATCATCGACCTCTAAAGAAAAATTATACTTCAGACAATGCCGTCACGAAACAAAAAAACATTCTGCGGTTGCCTGAAGGTAAGCACTTAAAAATATCGATATATGTTGTATAAATATTTCTTCGTCTTTGAAATCATTTGCAAGGTATATTCTAAAATTTTTCGTCTTCTTCTAATTGAAATTTATTTTGAAATGCTTAAAATGTAATCATTCATTTAAGAAGCATTTATGTTTCTTAAGGTTTTTATAGAATCCTTATATGTAAAATTAATTACGTTCTACGCTTGCGTTTAAGGATGATGAGCCACCGGAAATTACTTACTGTGTGGTTGAGCAGTCCGGTATGCTTACGCTGCAAGCCATGACGCCAACTTTACCAATGCCGGCTGAAGAAGAATTAAACAAAATGTTCTTGGAGCTAGTTGACGAGCTAGACCTAACTCAAGCTAATCGTCAAGCAGTCTTGGCATTGCCTGCCAATAAAAAATGGCAAATTTATTGCTCAAGAAAGAGTAACGACACACTCGACAACGGACGAGTACGAACTGATCTCAGTGGAAACCCGGAAGACTACATTAATCGACTACAAGCTATTGTATGTAATATCAATCAGTAGACATTCATTCGATTACTAATTAATTTTTTTTTAAGATACCGTACTCTGAAGATAATGAAGAACTTTCAATGAACATTCGCCAAATAGAAGCTTTAAAGACCGCTTTAAGGACACAACCTCATAGTTTTGTCCTTAGGTTCATAGAATTAGACGGATTAAACACTCTACTTCAAATATTAAGGATCATAGACATTGAAGCATCCAACAGTCATCTTCATACCAGCATCATCGGATGTCTTAAGGCCCTAATGAATAATTCGGTACGTACATAACCTTAAATACTATATATTGTAAAAGATTTAGACGAGGGTTTATAAGAGGATGGTGTATTCAATTATAAATAATCAGAGCTTGATACTCGAAGGTCTAATTTTGACAACAGCTATCAAACCACTGCGTTGTTTTCCTGTGTGAATCGATGTCGTAGCAACCATACATTCAAACAGGCAACTGTTTTATACGAAAAATCTAAACTATATTATCTCTTGGATTCGATGAACCAGGCGAAAACTATACTAAGTATAAACTGCAAATCATTTTGTCAACTCACCGGGCCAAAGTTTTGGTTTAATTTGATTATTTTGCAACAATACCTCCGATATAAATTACCGCAGCTGCTATCGAAATCGGGGATTACTTAAATAATAATTGTCTGATTTTGGTTTGAGAACAATAACTTAGAACATTCTATTAAAAATTTGATTTTTCATTCTCATGATATTTTTTTTCAGACTGGACGGGCTCATGTACTGGCTCATCCAACAGCCATCAACATGATATCTCAATCGTTGGCATCTGAAAATATTAAAGCAAAAATATCAATTCTCGAAATCCTTGGAGCAGTGTGCCTGGTTCCAGGTGGTCATCGAAAAGTTTTAGAAGCTATGCTTCATTTTCAACAATTCCAGCTAGAACGTACCCGATTTCAAAGCATTATTAACGATCTCGATAAAAATACCGGTGCTTACAAGGATAATCTACCTCTAAAAACTGCGATAATGTCATTTATCAATGCAGTGTTGAATTATGGACCAGGACAAGTGACTATGGAATTTCGTCTTCATTTGCGTTACGAACTTCTCATGTTAGGAATCCAACCGATTATCGAAAAACTTCGAAAATATGAAAATGAAACTCTAGACAGACATCTGGATTTCTTTGAGATGGTCAGAAACGAAGATGAGAAAGAATTAGCTCGAAAATTTGAGAAAGAACACATCGATACAAAAAGTGCAACTACCATGTTCAACTTGCTAAGAAAGAAATTAAGTCATACCGTAGCCTATCCTCACTTGCTAAGCCTTCTTACACACTGTCTTCTTCTTCCGTTAGACTACGGATCTTGTCCTCAGCACTGGCTCTTATTTGATCGCATCGTGCAGCAAATTGTTCTTCAGGATGAAGATGAGAAAACTTCTTCACCGCGAAATCCAGACGTAGCACCGATCACCATTAATGTTAAGGAAATAGTTCACCTGCTGGCGACAGAAGAAGAACTCGTAGCAGCGAGAAAAAAAGCGGAAGAACTGGAACGGGAAAACTCTGAAATGTCTGCTAGACTGGCTAGGAAGGAGAAAGAACTTGATCTGAGAAATCAGGAGAAAGAGGATATGGAAGCGAGTCTATCGCGAATTAAAGAGAGGCTAGAGAAGGAAACTTCAATGCACATTGACACAAAGCAAAAGATTTCAGAACTGGAAGACAACGTGGAGACTCTTTTACGACAGATAAACAATGAAAAACTGGAACGGAAGAGATTGGAGCAGTTGGTAGCTTCGGGAAGTCTTCCAGACGATGCAAAAGCAACAATAAAGATTGCTGACGATGAAATAGTCGAAATAGTTGAATCTAAACCAACTCCACCACCTCCACCGCCTCCACCACTAGCTCCGCCACCGCCACCTTCTATGATGATGTCTTCAGCTCCTCCGCCTATGAAACTAGAAAAACTGAAAAACGTTCCACAACCGAGAAATCCATTAAAATCGTTCAATTGGTCTAAAATTCCTCAACAAAAGCTCCAAGGAACTATTTGGTCAGAGCTGGATGATTCTCAACTGTACAACTTCATGGATTTAGAGTCAATTGACAAAATCTTTTGTGCATATCAAAAAAATGGCGTGACCGCAGAAGGCTCAATTGAAGACTTGCGAAATTTAGGAAAAAATAAGAAAACTATGTCTATCATTGACTCCAGAAGAGCACAGAATTGTACCATTTTACTGTCCAAGCTAAAAATGAGTGATAGTGAAATTACAAAGACAATTTTATCCATGGATCATCAGAATATTCTTCATATTGACATGGTGGAACAACTACTCAAATATATTCCATCGTCTGAGGAAGCTACGCTGCTAGATATGAATCAAAAAGAATTGCAAAGCAGAGCAGATTGCTTCTTGTACCAAATTTCAAAGTAAGTAACTTAATTCAAGTACACGTAAATTTTAATAGTGTTCATAATCCAAAAATATTAAATCTAAATTCAAAACTAAATACTAAAAAAAAATTATTGTGCAAGTATAGATATAAATCTGATTACTATTTTGTCGAAATGATTGTTGTTTTTTTTGTTTCTTTGCTTCTCCCATACCTGTTTATTTTGAACGTGTTTTGACGCTATTACTTCTTTTGTCTACAGAGTACCGCATTACGAACAACGATTGAGGTCTTTGCATTACAAAAAGAAGTTTGCTGCAAGTATAACAGAATTAACAGCGAGAATGCGAGCAGTTCTGGAAGCTAGTCGCCAAGTAGGAAGATCACGGAGACTGCGAAAATTACTCGAATTGGTTCTTGCACTTGGAAACTATTTCAATCGTGGTAACGCACGAGGCAATGCTTGCGGCTTTAAACTAGCTTCATTAAATCGTCTAGTTGACACCAAGTCGTCATGTTCCAAAGGAACCACGCTTCTCCACTATCTAGTACAAATACTGGAGTCTAGATTTAAAGAAGTTTTAGACATTGAAGAAGATATGCCACACGTCCGAACTGCAGCGCGAGTCAGCCTAGCAGATGTTCAGCGGGAACTGGCTAACCTAAAAAATGGACTACAGGACGTTCAACGAGAAATAGGTATTAATATCCATTCTTATAACATTAGGTACGAAAAGTTCGTACAAAAACATAAATTGGATTCTTTAATCGGTCGGTTGTGATTGTTCCATGCAATATTTTCATATCGAATATTATTTTCTTGCGTTCAGAATTCCATCGACTTCAAGTTCAAGTACTACAGGATGACATGTTTTTGCCAGCAATGAGGGAATTTCAAGCACAGGCAACCTGTCGGTTAGCCGAAGCTGATGACCTGTTTCAGGATATGAAAACTCGGTTCAATAGAGCCGTTAGACTTTTTGGAGAAGATTCCGCGGGCGTTCAGCCAGATGAATTTTTTGGAATTTTTGAGAATTTCTTGCAAGCTCTGGCCGAGGCTCGAACTGATGTCAACAATATTAGACGAAAATTAGAAGAAGAAGAACGACGTGCAAAGCAGGAGCAAGAGGTTGTATATTCTTGTAGTCAGGTTGTTGTCATTTTATTTAAATAATCGTGACGTTTATTTATAATAAATGGTTTCATCGATGATTTTCAGCTACGTAAACGTACGATCGAACGGAAAAACTCTCGGGAAGGTATTCTCAATAGTATTTCTTTGAGCGCAAAGAATGAAGCTAATGCAACGAATGGTCAAGGTGACAATAAGAGTGAATTTGATGATTTGATATCGGCCTTACGAACTGGAGATGTTTTCGGTGAAGATATTGCAAAGTTTAAGAGATCTAAACGACGTTCCATAACTCCAACTAGTCAAGATTCCCGTAGACATAGTGCCCATCGAGAGGATTCACGGGAACGCCATTTGAAATAATAAACTTCAGTGTTTAACTATAATAATTCATTAATGTTAACTCATATGTTGTCACATGCATGATAAATATCATCTTTTTTTAACTTAGTGTAGATGATTTCATTATATTATTATATTAAATGAAAATTTTGTCAAAATAAAATTTTTGTGCCAAACTTCTCCACAAATACTGCCAACAAATAAATACGTCTCATTAATTTAAGTGGTAGAAAAATTCACATTTCGATCGAAGATAAATTATACTTTACGAATTTCAAATTTTTCTAACCTTATATCAAGTGACGAAGTCTCGTGAGTGATGAACACACTCTGATTTCTGCTAAATCTGATTTGTAGGCGTTGATAACTTCAATCACCCACAACCAGTCTATTCTTATTATCCTCGTGCAACTTGTTTTTTCGACCCTTCTCGGAACGTTTCAGTTGAGTTATAGTTAAACTAATGCGCATCTACCGCGTGTCGAATTGCATTTACTGTAGGTATAGTATAATTAATTTTATTGACTGTTTGTTTCCTCTGGTCAAGGGAACTTGGAAGATATTATCCGCAAATCTACTTCAAAGGTATAAAGTAACCTCTTAATTTTCTTTATTGAAAAGTTTCATCATAGAACATTTTCGCATTATACAAATTGGTCTTAGGCTTTTTCTTCTTGCAATTACCTAGAATAAAAAATTCCTTAGAAGCCACCGAAATCGATATAAGACTCTTAAATTAACGTATCTTCGTCCTGTGTCTGGAAGACCATAAGCAAAGAGTGCTGCGACCCAGATCGTTGGCTGGAATTAAGAAGTGCAGTCTTTTCACCTCCACTACCGTTCAAGGAAAATTCGGGCGAGCTGCCATCGTAAGCTATATAGTTGGTCGCTGTACTGCTAGTTGAGGGAATGTCATTGAGATCTGGCGAAGCCAGCGGGGGTGCGTGGTGACCCCTGTCCTCCGTGGAAACCAGTTGCATACTGTAAGACTCACGATAGCCTGAAGTGCTGGAAGTGTCCTCATCCCACGACACATCCGAGTGAGGATGCAGCAGGTACGGTTGCTGCAGGTGATGACGATGCTGTTGCTGATCCACTGAACTCTGATCCAGGCCTCCCACGTTGTCCGCATTGCCTATACGAACCGAAAAACTCCGTCGGGAACGGATTGATGATGGTTCAGAGTGAACATTGAGTGGCTCCAAAGATCCGGGAGATGTGTGGGAAGCTATTGCTTGCTGATCTGATTCCTGCTCTAACTGTGGCGTCTGTTGATAAATGCCAGAAGTATTCATTTCTAGAATGTATTGGGGATAGAATAAAGGTTATTACCTCGACGTGGCTTCTACGGCTCTTTCGTAGACGAAATGTTTTCTTGCTTTGACCCATTGATCGCTGCAATCGTGGCTTGTCTTGTCGGGACTCGCCTGAGCTGTCGTCTGCCTGACTGCTCGGGCTCAGTTGTCTCATCAGTGTGTCCCCTTGAAGAAAATGCCTCTCGATTAATTATTCAAGAGTCCTTATCCTTGAGAGTTTCTATTCTAATCAAACATGCTTTTTTTGATACTACTAGTTTTATTTTACCAATAATTTTATGGTGATGGAATGTATGAGTCTGAAAACGATGTTTTTTGTACAAACTCTACTTAAAAAAACCCTTTTTTTTTAAGTAAATACAAGTCGAAACCTATTTAAAAAAATGTTTTTAATTTTTAATTATTCGATTTAACATCTAAAAGTTTTAATTCGAATTTAGAAGTTTATGAGAATAATCAAAATGTTCTAGAAATCTTTGCGCATATATTTGTTTTAAGCTTAAGAGTACCTATTAGGATAAAAATAGAGTTTAAAAACATTTGAATTTAAATATAGGATCCATTTTTCCATATTAAGAGTAGTATTTAAGGTATTTAAAGAGGATAGAAGCGATAGAAATACGATAGATAAATTCTTGATGGTTAATTAAATAGTTTGACAAGTTAAACAGGCCATAATAAATATACAGAGCTACTCAACTAGTTTATCAAGAAAAACTAACATAAGTCAGGCAGAAATTAAATTATAAACACAACTATGTATAGTGTGCAGAAAAATTATTACTATATACAACATAGAATGCTAATTATATAATTAGAGATTGAAGAGGGTACCAACTGTTGGACATTACCATTGTCTAAATACTGCTATATGTTTCATAGTTCTGTAGTGGTTATATGTTAATTATTACGGTGAAGAAAAGAATCATAAATATATATGTTTAGGCAATCTAAATGATAAGGAAGAATTTTAAATTGAAGAAGGAATAAAAATGATTTACTGTACCTAAATTGCGTAATTTTTTACCATTTATAGAAGGTGGTATAGAGAAGCATTGTTATTATATTAGGAAAAACACGCACAAGAGGTACGAAATTTAAATGTGAATATGGAGAATTAATAAATGAAGAAATAAAGAAAAAAAGACAAAGTAAATGAATAAATAAATAAATAATTGCCAAGGTTGAAATTGATGTTTCAAAATAATAGTGACAGAAAATATGTTAATATTTTAACACTTAAAAATATCTTAATTAACATGAGATTCTGTAACCGCCATCAAGCGTAAACTGTAATCATATTGTATGAATTTAAGTAATAATTTTTTTTTTTTTTACACACGAATGATAATGAATATTATAATAAAATTGTTGAGTTGAAAAATTTTATTACCGGTTAAATTTTCATGGTATGTTGTGATAAATATACTTTAATATTGTTTAAACTTGATGAATTTTGGAATTATTGAAACACCACCCCACAAGCCTTAACAATTATAATTAAAATAAAAAAATCCGCTTACCTCCGTTCCCTAGCTAGCATTGGAAGCAACGGAATGATCAGTGTGTCTATTGCACGACAGGAAGAGGTCTCAACGCATTTGCGTATCAACGACTCGCCATCGATTTCCGAAAAAAACAAACAATAAATAATTTTTTATATATATTAATAATCTTTTCTGACAAAATCATTGTTCGCACACACGTTTGTATCACAAGGCGATTTACGATTTAATTTCAAAGAAATCATTTGATTATCTGTGAAAATTCCTTAACTAAAATTGGATTTAAGAATTTATTTAAAGAGTCGTAAATACTGATAAATTATTGAAAAATAAATACTGAACATTTATATATATGCATCACTCTTTAAATTATTCAAAATACCTCACCTTTAATTTTGATATTATTTCTACCAATAATCAATTAATTGTTCCACTAGATTCAATTTTTACGAATATGAAAAATAAAAAAGCTATCCATCCGATGTTAATGAATTTTCTTCTTTTGATAGCATAAGATAACGTCTTTTTTTGCGAGCATTATGCAAATAACGGTGATTCAACAACGCTAAATTTAAGCCGACTGTTTGGATCTAGAAACTTTTTTGTTTCATCACTATATACCTAAAATCTATGACGTTTTTGATGAGCTTTGCACACAAAATTAATTGCGCATATAAGCCCACTAAAAATTAGCTGTGAAGAATAGGTATAGGCGAAGCCTCAATGACTACTGTTACCGCAATAGAGTTTTGTTCATATGCATTTAGCGATAAAATTCATTTTTATGTATGCGTGCAGGCACGAATTGATGCACTGAAACAAAAGGATTACTCACTATCTCTGGCCATTTTTCGCTACGAAATAACTGAAGTTTTCTGGTATCGAAATTGTAAATTTTAGCAATTAAACAATATCTATCCATCTGACAAACATTTTAAATCTTTGTTATAATTCCTCTAATTTTAAATTCTTTTACTTAAATTGTAAAACGCCGTGCCATACATATAAGCCTCTTCATGATGACAACTTAAAAACTAGTACAACGTAATTCTCAACAATTCAGTGTAGACAATGGCTCGATCCAACTGTGGTGGTTCATTCAAATTCTGTTATAAATATACAGCAATTTTTCGACAATTCGGCTTATAAAAAATATCATCAACTTTCAGTGAATTGAATTCCTCCTCATATTCCAAAATCGTATCTTAAAAAATGCCTATTTCATAACGAAAACACATTGTCAAACATGTATGTGATCGCAAAAATTGTGTTTCTATACTTTGGTCGAAAATGTAACTGAAGAGAATAACGATTTTATCAGAAGACATGAATTAAATTCAATTATACCTGTCTGACTGTTAGACTGGACCACGCCAGAGTTGTCCTCATCATTACCATCCTTGAGAGTTGAAGATCCGGTGCTAGAAAATGATCCTAAGACATTCAGCTTGACATTGGGAAGCACAGTCACAGGAACGACGCCGTCAAAGCTCCTCCGAGTTGCTTTGACAAGTAAAAAAACAAAGTATTAAATTTTTTCTCTAAAACTTGTTTCTTGCATTTCATGCAATGTTGTTCAAACATCTTAAAAGAATATTTTCATTTTTGTAACGGATGTAGCCAAATAAACCATTTTCTAGCGCAGCTGTCTTCAGCAAAATTGTAGCAGATAAGCGACCTGCGCGGGATATTCGACAGTATCGGAAATAACAGTAGTCGGATCTGCACATGCGCGACAGTACCGAAAGAAATTATTCATGCACTACTTGGGGGTGTCGGACAGCAGCGCTGGAAAACAGCATTTTCAACGCACAAGTTACAAAACAACAAAAACGATTTAATTCATACAACAGAACGACGTTGGCGAACATGGTGTCGAATCATCTGCATGCCCGACTTATTTAAAGTGGAAAATTTCATCTGAATCTGCGCATAATCGATTTTACTTACCCCTAGCTCCATTGTGAACTGCTCCCGAAGCTTGACTGAGTGCAGAAGGCTTGGTGATGGTGGTAGAGTTGATTGATTGATGAATCGATGGTGGAAGCGCGTGAAGCGCCGTCGAATGCGACCCCGGTGTTTCCGCGGGAGTTCTATTGATATGAGCACGTGATCCAAGGTCTCCAGTCAGCAAATCAATGAGAAGGGAGGGCCTCTGAGTCCTCGGTTGACCGTCATTGCCAGTAGGAGCACTGGCATGCATATCAACGACACTTTTCTTCGGCTCCGATTGCAATTCATCTGCTCAAGAAAGAAGAAACAGATGAAATGACTTTTTCAATACTTCTCATAACGATTACTCACCGAACTTTCGGTCTTCAATCTTCGTTTTCAAGTCTCTCAATTCATGCAACAAGTCTGCCAGAAGTGTTCCTCGTGATTTCAGATATGCACATGTGTCGCCGTTGATTTTATTCCGGATAATGCTCTGCATGTTTCTTTCGTGCTCGGAAATCGGTGGTTGGCCGATTTTGTGAACGATGAACGGCAGCATCTGAATGTACAAAGCTGTTCTGTGTGTCACGACGAATTCTAAAAAATCCCAAAGATGGATGGAAGCTTCATTTCTCTTGTTTAACAGTCGCATTGTCCGCAAAATCTTTGACCACTCAGTCCTCAGCTCCATTTCGAAGCAAATCGTCATGATCTTCAATGCTAAATAATACCAAGAAAAAAAAATACCTCTAAACATTTGTGACGTCAAGACACGTTATCACGTTTATTAAAAATTTCATTTCCTTAACTGAGGTAATTATAAATTATGAATCTTCTAGACGCTTGTATCACAAAAGATATCAGAGAAGTGAAAGTTTACTTACCGAGGAAAGCTACTTGATACAATGATAGAGACAGCTTGGTGGATATCTTTGGATCCCGTGCGGCAAAAGTAAGACTGCCAGTTCTCATATCGGTGGTAGCTTTGAGATTCTGCACTGCCATAGGTGCGGCCTTGGTGCCCGTGGGCCAAAGAGTATTCAGGACAGCCACCAAGGCAAAGCTGATATCAGACTGCCTTAATTTCGGCACGTCCTTCCGCCCAGTACCAACACGAAGAAACAGTGGAATTAAAAGATTCAATAACATGTTTTCCGTCCTCATTTGCGACGCAAACATGGCTTGACCTCCACAAACGTTCTCCAACGAGTATCCATCACCCAACGAAATCACGTGCAAAGCAATGAGGCGTAAGACTGTCGAGCAAAAGTGCTGAGGTGGAATCTTACTCATGAGTGCCGCTGATGCGGCAGATGTAACTTCTACCAAACCCATGTCGCCTACTATGAGTGCTTGGCATGTGCTCAAAAGTGTTTTTAAGTATTGAAAATGTGCTACGTAGGGATAACGCGACAGCGTCTCATAGATGCCCTTTAAAAGGTCACTAGCAGCATCCCAATCTGTACTCCTGCGGATGGAAGCTTTTTTGTAGATTTTGCTGAAGGTTTTGTCCAGCCTGCGAAGGATGATGGTCAATGCTGGTCTCATATCATCGTTAGACCACTCTGTTGACGGCAGAAGATCGTTCATGTAACGCCTGAGACCCCGGCAACCCATGGTTTCCGGGTCATAGGGAGAGATCTTCAGCAAACTGTGAGCTATGTCTGCCAGACGGACGTGACACTTTGAGTCTAAGAGCTCTATGGTCTTACCATCTTGAGATTTTTTATTCAATTCTGCCAGCCTAATCGAACAGCGGGCTACAAACTCTCCTACCATATTTAGCAGAGTATCTCTGGGTCTACGGAATTCTTTCTTGTGTGATGACTCTGTGTCTTCATTATCTCGGTCATACATAGTCCGGGCTTTTGTATGCTCCAGATATTTCGTTGTTTGAGTTTCATCATCGAAATCATAGCCCGGAGAGTATGGACCTTTTCCGTAAGTTCGTTGGCTCGATCCCTTGTGCTCGGGGCTAGATTTCTGGGGGCCATTGTAGTATTTTGTTAAAGCTTCAGAGTTGTTAACCAATGTTTTTACCGCAATAGCTAACTGGTTAATTATTTCCTTTTCAGTTTTACCCTCCTTGTTGTAATCTGGAGACTGAATCTGCTGGACGTAACATGGGAGAATTGCCTCGAGAATTATCTGTAACAAATAAAGTGTTTACTTTATTTTACAGATTTTTACGGAGCGGCAGCCGGATAAACATTGCAAAAATTGTTTATTTGCAAATATCTCGAGAACCGTTAGAGCTAGAGCATTTTTGAGGGCATTTTTGACAGGGTTGAGCCATCGCCTCAGGGATGTCGGTAACTTTTTATCTTTCCATAGAGCCATCGTCCGCCCCCCTATTGTTATAAACAAAAAAGTTAGTTACAGAGCCCTATAGGGGGTCGGTATTTTCGGGCCATTTTTTCGTCGAAAATCGGGAAGTTTTTCGATGGAATATTTTCCTGACCTTGAATTAAATTTTTTCGTGCACTCGAATTAATTTTTTTTTTATTTATTTATAAAATAATTTTCAAAATTATAAAAAAAAATATGTATTAAGACTTGTAAAAATATTGAAATAAAAAAAAACCTCAAAAGAAACTCATTCAGCCGGTAAAGCAGTCCTCCGTCGCAATTGTTTATAACTTTTTCAACCCCTTTTCTGTATCTTCGCCCCTAATCATCGGATGACCTTGAAACTTGGCATGAACGTTGGGTACCCTGACCAGGTAATACCATTTGAGTTTCAGCCAAATCCGTCAATAAACAACGAAGCGGCAGCCGAATAAACATTGCAAAAATTGTTTATTTGCAAATATCTCGAGAACGGTTGGAGCTAGAGCATTTTTGAGGGCATTTTTGACAGGGTTGAGCCATCGCCTCAGGGATGTCGGTAACTTTTTATCTTTCCATAGAGCCATCGTCCGCCCCCCTATTGTTGTAAACAAAAAAGTTAGTTACAGAGCCCTATAAGGGGTCGGTAATTTCGGCCCATTTTTCCGTCGAAAATCGAAAAGTTTTTCGATGGAAAATTTTCCTGACCTTGAATAAACTTTTTTTCTCGACACGAATTATTTTTTTTTATTATTTATAAATTTATTCTAAAAACTACAGAGAAATACACCCATTAGCACTTGTACGAATATTGAGAAGAAAAAAAAACTTGAAAGAAACTAAACAGGCCGGTATAGAAGTCCTCCGTCTCAATTGTTTATAACTTTTTCAACCCCTTTTCTGTATCTACGCCCCTAATCATCGGATAACCTTGAAACTTGGCCTGAACGTTGGGTACCCTGATCCGTCTCAATTGTTTATAACTTTTTCAACCCCTTTTCTGTATCTACGCCCCTAATCATCGGATAACCTTGAAACTTGGCCTGAACGTTGGGTACCCTGACTAGGTAATACCATCCGAGTTTCAGCCAAATCGGTCAATAAACAACGGAGCGGCAGCTAAATAAACATTGCAAAAATTGTTTATTTGCAAATATCTCGAGAACGGTTAGAGCTAGAGCATTTTTGAGGGCATTTTTGACAGGGTTGAGCCATCGCCTCAGGGAACCATAGAGCCATCGTCCGCCCCCCTATTGTTGTAAACAAAAAAGTTAGTTACAGAGCCCTATAGGGGGTCGGTAATTTCGGCCCATTTTTTCGTCGAAAATCAGGAAGTTTTTGGATGGAATATTTTCTTGAGCTTGAATAAATTTTGTTCCACGACTCGATTTATTTTTTTTTATAATTTATTTATAAAA
>MVJL01010523.1:0-35681 GCA_002156465.1 Macrocentrus cingulum
AGTATGGCACTTTTCACTATACGGCATAGCATATTTTACCAGTCGTATGGCAGATTTTACTAGTATAGAATAGCATTTTCTACCATATTTCGGTTATACACCCAAAATGCTATATAATATGGCACTGCGTACCCTACTAGATGGCGCTCAGTACCATTATTTTCTAACAGTGTATTATTGAAATCACTATTTTTATAATTTTTTTTAAGTTTCTCATTCTGAAACTTTAGTTTATTGCTATACTACTTTACTCTGTACACTATATTTAAATAAAATATAATTTTTTAACAAATTTCCGTTTGATGAAAATCAAACGAAAAAATGGAACTAAAAAGGAAAGAAATCAACTTGATTCCTAATATTTTTCCGCCTTTCAAGCATTATTCACCGGTTTCCTGGAGCGAGTCCTTGAGGTTGGACCAAGTGGATTATTGATGGGGGCAAAACAATGGCATCCCTTTTTATTCCGCCAAGCGCATAGTACGATATATATATCACGCGCGCGCGCGAGACCAGAGCAGAGCCACACGGGCCTGTCAGTACAGTTTTGTGTATCAAGTGGACGCGCATAAGCCGACGGCACAGAGAGCGGCTTCCAGCGACAAGTCAAGTGCCCGTCAGCCATACACATCTGTCTGATCGGTGTTTATGGAAAATTGTGTACACAACTGAATGCAAGAGGGCCACTCTTTCGCTCTGATCATCGGCTCAAATAAAAAACTTCTTGTCTAAACGCTGAATATCAGATGAGAGGCCTACTCGTCCTTTAGACCAACGCACACAGCTTATTTCGCACTCGAAAAATTCATTACGCACAGCCTCGATAATTCTCAACTCTTCAGACGATCGAAGATTCCACCTTCTACATCGATAAAAAAAATTATTCTGGAAAAAAAAAGTTAAAAAATAAATACGAAGAAGTAAATTTTGATCGATAGACATACATAAATTATTTTACTATAAAAATGAGTAAATTTTACCCTTCGCAAAAGTAAATTTCAGTCAACGTACATTCGTAAAAACTTTACTGGACAAATAAGTAAATTTTACACTAATACAAAAAGAGTAAACTATACGAAAAAAATTATAAAAACAAATTTTATCACTAGAAAATTCAATAACAGTCTTAATATCGGTCTTTCCAAAAATTTTTCGATGTACTATTCTCACTTTATAAGGGCGATTTGAATAACTCTATTGAGCGAATAGGAGCGTGGTACATTGGTAGCGTGCGTAGTCCCTCGGTCCCTAGATTCTGGATTCAAGATACCGTAGGTGCGAATTTTAGGTAGGATTTATGTCGGTAATTAATTTTTCTAGACAGAGCAGAACACTAGGTCAGTCTGAGAATAAAAAAATGCCTAATAAATATTCTAGATATTTTTTTTCTAATTTGTTGTAAACTCAACATGATCTTTCTATTTGAAAAGAGCACACTATAATATATATAACGAATTTTACTTTATAATAATGTAAGCTTCACATTTTCGTACGGTAAATTTTACTCTACGATCGAGTAAATTTTACATAACACTCGGTGGAGAAAATTTACTCTTTCCTGAAGTAATTTTTACTAAAATCACGTATGTGGAAGACTTTTCCTCGAGCAAAAACTAAATACTACCACGAAAAACAGTAATCTTTATTCGGATTTTTCCGTGATTACATGAAAAACTAAATGGATAAGTAAAATAAAAATCTAAACAATTTTTTTAAACTTTTTTTTACCCAACAAATATTCAGAAAAATCAAAAATTAAATTCCCATCATATTAATCAGTATACCCAAGGGTTACTTTGACTAAACCCCCTACAGAAAACTACCAGAAGCGTTTATGAGTCCTAAGGCGCACTATTGCAAGGCAAAACCCCTAGAAATATCAGCTAAATACCGAAAGGGCATAACCTGAGTCAAAATTTGCTAAAAACCGGGAAATAAATCGGCGAATAGTTCGGACTGTAAAAATACTTTAGTGCAGAGTAAAAAAATTATAAAAACAAATTTTATCACTAGAAAATTCAATAACAGTCTTAATATCGGTCTTTCCAAAAATTTTTCGATGTACTATTCTCACTTTATAAGGGCGATTTGAATAACTCTATTGAGCGAATAGGAGCGTGGTACATTGGTAGCGTGCGTAGTCCCTCGGTCCCTAGATTCTGGATTCAAGATACCGTAGGTGCGAATTTTAGGTAGGATTTATGTCGGTAATTAATTTTTCTAGACAGAGCAGAACACTAGGTCAGTCTGAGAATAAAAAAATGCCTAATAAATATTCTAGATATTTTTTTTCTAATTTGTTGTAAACTCAACATGATCTTTCTATTTGAAAAGAGCACACTATAATATATATAACGAATTTTACTTTATAATAATGTAAGCTTCACATTTTCGTACGGTAAATTTTACTCTACGATCGAGTAAATTTTACATAACACTCGGTGGAGAAAATTTACTCTTTCCTGAAGTAATTTTTACTAAAATCACGTATGTGGAAGACTTTTCCTCGAGCAAAAACTAAATACTACCACGAAAAACAGTAATCTTTATTCGGATTTTTCCGTGATTACATGAAAAACTAAATGGATAAGTAAAATAAAAATCTAAACAATTTTTTTAAACTTTTTTTTACCCAACAAATATTCAGAAAAATCAAAAATTAAATTCCCATCATATTAATCAGTATACCCAAGGGTTACTTTGACTAAACCCCCTACAGAAAACTACCAGAAGCGTTTATGAGTCCTAAGGCGCACTATTGCAAGGCAAAACCCCTAGAAATATCAGCTAAATACCGAAAGGGCATAACCTGAGTCAAAATTTGCTAAAAACCGGGAAATAAATCGGCGAATAGTTCGGACTGTAAAAATACTTTAGTGCAGAGTGACGAGAAGACAGAGTCAGCGTATATAACTTTGAATAAAAATGATGTCAAATAAGTGCTCCTTTCGCGGTCGAAAGGTATATACATTTTGCTAAAGACCGAGCGGATAATCTTTTGACAACACAAACGTTTCTCTCTGTGGATTGTAAATAGGGCGCGAGAGAGACGAAGAGGAGGTGTATAAAGTGGGGGGTGGGTTGAATTCGGAGGGTGGACGGGGATGTTTGAGTACGCCGTGTCCCAGGGGGAGTCGTTCAGGCTAAAAGAGGAACTTGCTCAAGAGAGATTTCTCCACACTGGCTCTGAGGGATTCAATATAATCGCGCAATAAAATTCACTCACGAAACTCACTTTTTTCCCCGCTCCTTTATCTTGCCTCGAGCGTGTGTGTTGTCAAGAGTATATATAGAAATATTTAACATATTGTCTGGATAATATAAGCTTCGCCCTAGCAAACAGAGACAAAAAAAATATATTTCTTTTAGAAATATATCTCCAAATCATTGATATAAAAAATCAAACTTATAACAATCTGAGCATTAATTAAACTAAATAAATTTTTTTTTACTCCAAAAACATTATTTCTAGAATTAGAATTGATTGAAAAAAAGTAGAGCAAAATGAATTAGAAGAGACTGAACGCGATTGAAACAGTATATGACGTTAAAAAATCTGTAAATAATATTATATTAAATTTTGATAAATTTTCATGTTAAGAATGACACAACAATGCATCAACACAATTTTTTTTTGTAATAACTAATATAGAACAGTTGGAATAAAATATTTACTGTTTTACAGTGTCGAAAGTTACAGATTGCTGTTTTCATTTTCTGATTTTACACTTATCATTTATTACGTATAAATTTGGATGATAGACTACTACGTTAAATAATAGTTTATGAGCTTTAAAAATAAACTACAAAAAAAAGTTAAATAAATAAACATTATTCCTAGAAGCATATAAATCTGTCTATATATATTGCCTGTGTTTTCGATTGTAACAGCGTTAGAAAATATCATTAAAATGATCTAAAAAATTCAAAAAATATTCATCTACTTAATATGCTCTAAAAATAAAAAAAAAAAAATTAAAAATCTCCATATTGATATAAAAATGAAAAAAAAAAAAAAAAAATCCACAAAAATTCAATTTTTCCGTTTATTCATTCAATAATAAGTTTTTTCATTGAAAAATATAAGAAGTGCTTACTAATTTATTGAAAATAAGATTTATTAGTGTTTCAATTGAGTTGAGTCTTCCCTATATAAAAATGGAAAATGAACTTGATTGTGATGAATTTTTATTTTCCCTCTGAGATGAATTTACGATAAATATTTTTTTTTTAAAGCATTTTGAATGATAAATCAATCCTAAATAATATTTTTTTTACCTGATGAGATCGACAGACAAATTCGTTTAAGCCGAAATCAGTCTAAGTCAGAATTTGTCCATATTTTTAAAAACCCAAATGAAATATACTACTTTACATCTATGAAAAAATTATAAAAATTATTTACCATTTATGAGCTGCAATATTAAATGCCAAAGTTGATTCGTTTAACTATATCCCGAGTGACTGTTTAAGTGATATTTTCGGTAATATCGCAGCTAATATGAATCAAAATTCATTCAAAAACTGGCCAAAATATTGTTAAACAAGCAGAAAAATATTTTTTTGACCATTTTGTATCGTTATTATAATTGATCAAAATGCAGAAACGCTCGAAAACCGAAAATCCTCTCTAAAAACTATAAACTGAGCATCCCAAACGAATTTCTTCATATTTTCTGCGACGATTAATCCACCTCAATCACACGAGTGTTGTATTTCTTACTATTTGCCGTTCGTCCTCATGCGCGCGGGCCAATGAATACAGTGTTTGCACAGGCCCCATCAGATGAGCGCGAGACACGCAATAGCAGCCTCGGAAACGGGCCCACAAAAGCGAATGGGGTGAGGTTTCATCGGAAGAGGCGAAAAGGTCCCTGTGTACACCCAGCTGCCAGTTTTTTACATTCAAACTTCCATCAATGCTGCTGCACTTTCCCGTCCTCTCATGCAAACCGGTCCATTTTCCATCGACGCAATAACCTCGTGAACTTGGTGCTGCATCTGCACCTGTTGCAAGAAAGTTAACGATTTTAGAAATCGGTCTAAGACAAAGTAATATGAAATTTTTGGGAAGATCATCAGATCTGGAAGTGTATTTACGAGAAGGGTGACGACACCGAAATACGATGAAGAAGGAGCAACTTTGCGCCAACGACCAGGGAAATCTCGGATGCTGGTTGGCTGCTTTAGACTCCGCCTCTAAAATGCTGCATGCCGCTGATGGTATACACCGTAACCTCGCGAAGTATAGAGTATGCTATATACCTACTTACGCGCTCGTCCCCTCTCCCCTTATTCTGAACCCCCAACCGCGTATATATACATGCCCCTTACTCCATCCTCCACACACATTCTACCCTTCAAGATATACCTGACTAGACGAGCAGCGCGAACAAGCGTGTAATTCTGGCTCCAGCCGTGGAGAAGGATAACTTGCTTTTGCGTAACTCACTAACGATGATAAGATCAAGAGGAGACGAAGGGCTTTGCCGGAAATTTCATGGATGACAATTAAGTTTAGATTAATATGATGCTTCCCTGCGATGGGGCATGTTGGAAGTATATTAATTTAGAATAATTCTCAAGTGTCCATCGAAATGTCCAGTTTTTGAGTTGCACTGAAAAAAGAGTCTCCTCATCATAAACGTACTTTCGGCTATTCCAAACGAATCACGATTCTGTTAGTCGTAAAATATAGTATTCAATTGTATCAACTTAATGTTTAACAAAATTAATAAAAATTATAATTATAAATTATAATTAAGGTAGTTGTAGCGCTACAGTCCCAGCTATGACCTCCGTCTGAAGTCGAACACTCTTGTACGTATTAGTTGCGTAGATGCTCGGGCAAGCTTTTTGGTTGCGACTGTCACGAATTCGGTGCGCGCAGGCCTAGCCCCGCACTTCGCGCCCTTCTAACCGTGAGTTATAAGTCCCGTATACAGAGACTATAAAAAATGTATTTAAAAACATATAATATGAAAAAAATTGTATAACTATAATTTATGCGGATAAAATATTTTCTTATTTATTAAACATTTATTCTATAAGTATGAATTTTTTACCAAAATCATACAAGTGTTTTATAGATTTATTTCGTATATACAGGAAGGAGTCTGAAACACGTTGAAAATCGAAACTCGAGTTTAAGTATACAACACAGTTTAATCGTTTTGGCAATTTCAAGTATCATAACTTTTTTTAATCAAAGCTTTTCAAGAGGAATATACAAGTCTGGTAATTCCGACTGAATTTCGCCTTTTACTGATGCATATACCCTATATATACTAACACACATTCATTAGGGTGGCCCAAAAAACCGACTATTTTTATTTTTCGGGACTCGTATCAAAAAATCGCATTTTCTCATAAGAGCCCTCTAAAAAATTTAGCCCGATAAACTCGTGAGCGATCTTTAAAAATGCTTGTATAGAGCTATGTTTTTTAGAGGAGTCTTAAAACATGATAAAACATGATTTTCCTATACCAGACCCACAAAATAAAAATAGTCCATTTTTTGGGCCATCCTATCAGCTTTATACAAAGGTGGTTATCAATGAAGAAAAGTGAAATTCGGACAATAATGACGACATTCAGTGACACTGTGTTGGTACACACTCATCATGGAGAATGTTGCACCATGAGATGTGCGATGTTCACCATTGTGCATGTTGACTGCGGGTATATTTGTCGACCGACGGAGGAGAGAGCGCGCGTGTTCGACACATCTAGTTGAATATCTCCTTCCTAACTGATGCAACAGCACACATATCGCGTTATTAATGCCGAAAAAACGTAAAACATTTTTTTCATTAATATTATAATTGAGTAAATAAGCTAAATAACAAAAAATGTTATAATTCTAAAATAATAGTAAATTTAATTACCTAAAAAAAACTTCGAATGAATTTTCCTCACATTTTGCGCTATTCTCAAGATATTTAAAAAAAAAAAAAAATAAGAATTTTCAGAAACCAGAAATTTCTCAAAAACTACTAAAAATACAAAAAATTTTATTTTACATTTTTTGTAGGGAATTAAATTCTCAATAATTTAACATCGATTCATTTTTTTGTTATTTTGCTTATTTATCGAGTTATCGTGAAAAAACTGAACAAAAAATCACGATAATTGAAAGATTTTCAAGGAATGATCTTTTTTATCGTAACTAAATGCCTTAAAACTCATTCTAGATACGTTGGCATGATAAATAAATAATACTGAATGTAGTTATTCATTAAAAAATTTTTTAAACATGTCTAAATTCTTTTTCTTAGCATTAGTGACGCAATATATTATTAATTTCGTGGGGCGAGTAAACTAAGACACTCACAGTGGATCTAATTAGAGCTGGATCAAACTTTTTAAATTAATGAAACTTGTAACATTGACGTGAAAAGTGGAATTGCGGAAGTCTTCGCAAAGCCTGACGATGATGGGGACGCCGCTGTTGGCTGCACTTTCAAGAAGTGAAACTTTGAAACTGCGCGCAAAACCAAGGGAAAACTATAGGTATAGACTTTCTATCTAGCTTGGCAGAATTTACCAGTCTAATGTGAACTGAGACGCGCCCTTGCCTTCAAAGTTCCTGCGAGATTCAAGAGGCGCTCGTGTAGAACTCGGCTGAATACTGCCCGAACAAACACTGGCGCAGAAATTTCTCTAGAAATATTCGACAAGACAGACAATGGCCATGGTGTGTGTGCAGTCCCTAACCGCACATTGATGCTGACGTTGAGGGCACTTAACCAGCCACGTGGGACACTATAACGCCAAAGCGATATAATTGCAATGTCCAAGCAAGCTGTCTGATATAGTTTTACATCAAATTCTGTATCAGTGACAATATCTTTTCGAGCACCATCCATCACGCACCCCAAAAAGTTCACTAGAAACCGCCCTTTGTTCGCGGAAAATATTCCATGAAATTCTGCTAAATTTTCCCTGATGCAATCATTGCACTACAAAAATTATCTTTTCTGTCCTCCGGCCAGAAAGCGTCAACTTTCAGGCGAAAACGACTATTTTTTAATAAAATTTTTAAATAGTATCCAAAATATAATAATAAAAAAACGCCATTCAGCCTCACTCGAGATGTAGGGTAGATTTCATTTGTATAAGTTTAATCTACATTAAAAACGATTAAAAATGCAGAAAAATAAAAATGTAGCAGGTCATTTCAAAGATAATTTCGTAAGCTTCAAGGTGCTACTTTCAAAAATGAGCTATCTGTTATCATTCGTAAGAGATTTCGAAAAGAAGTCGCGATAATAGCGTTTTTAGCGATTTTTGAAATTTTAAAGGGTCACTATTTCTAAACTAACTGACCGATATGGCTCCAATTCGAACTCGTCCAAAGTAGTGACCCAAATAATAATCGTATAAAATTTCATTAAGATCGGTTGATTATTTTGGCAGCTATCGTGATGACAAGCTTGGGTTACATATACATACATATATAAATTTTTTGACCACTACTATTTTTGAAATCTTATCGACTAATTAGAACATATAATGATAAATTCAGGGGAAAATTCCACCATGAGGACATATGCAATAGTTAGATTTATGAAATCTATACCTAAAATGAAAAAAAGAGATGTACGCGCAGAGTGGAAAAGTGAAAAAAAAAACAGCGGAATTACCATGAGCAGAAAATGACCCGTACAAAAGCATAATAGCTGAATGGTGAACAAATGGCGATCTGAAAAAGTGCTGACGCACCCTTGTGGCACTGGGGATTTTGACTATAGAATTAGATAATAATTAAATTGCAAAAATTGAAGAAAAAAATTTTTAATCGCTTTTTCAGGTAACTCATTATATATTCCCCTATTTTCTAAGTATTTTTTGTACTTTTTTCCACGAGGGGGAGGGGGGGGAGGGAATTTACAATTTTTTCTCAACAGTTTTGAAAAAAAAAAAAACAACCATTTTGATTTTATAAATAGCAGTAATTTTTTTCTGCTCATTCTATTGAGATGAAGCGATGGTCGTTTTGGGGCGTTAGTAAAATAGAGTGATTATTTTGACACTTAATCTATAAGGGAGACTTACCCCACGATCTAAATCGGACAAATTCGCGGAGAGCCAAGCAATATGTAGCATTTAGTCACGCATTATTCGCTCGAGATGCTCGTTCCAACGAACATAAACACGACGACAGGGTGACGCTTTCACTCGAAGGGGTGAGTTATTAACGGGGGTGGTTTCAGTGGCGAGTATAGAATGCAAAAGCGGTATAGTATACTGACAATTGCTATCGCGAGTGCCTATCCCCCGTGATTCCAGCTATTTAACGCTATACCGAGCTATGCACCCCCTCGTGCGCCCCGAGGGGGGTGCTAAGCCCGCTCCCTGTCGCTCAGGCTTACCCACGATTTGCTCACATTATTCTTGCATTCGATGCCCCGTATCTGGACCTGCGGCAATGTACTTTTTTGTTGCTGTGCTCCGATCTGTTCCAACAATCTGGGCAATTGTTTTCGACAATCGAATTGTCTTTGGGGTTATATATATTATTGGGGTAGAGTATAAGCATCTTAGGTCGATTTAATTGAGTGCGATGTATAATTTAAATATGATAATAATAATATATCGAATTCTGTTTTTATTTTCATTTTCATCTGCTAGTTTTAAATGAAATAAAATTTCCTAAATTTTTTGTTTTGATTTTTTTCACCTGAGAATAACATTTTTACGAGTTATAGTGTTGTGAATTTAAAAAAAAAAAACGATTTTGCATAGCTGAATAAATAATTCCAGCGAGCACGACAATTCCTGAATGGGAAATATAATTTTTTCCTATAGAATATGACATCACGAGTTTTGAAAGACTGCTGCCTGCGTCGCAACTCGTCTTGTTAGCACTTAATTAAGTATCCGGTCCGACGGGTCGCATCAGGTGATGTCCATGGAAGAGAAGAAAAAGAGCCTTGGTGGATTACAATGTGCAATATGCTTTACACATTTCATCGAGACTCCTGTGTTTGTACACGATGCACATATGTCCGCATCTTTCTGCCACTGACACACATCCACGCACGTGTGAATTGAAATAACCTGTCTATGCAAAATATCTTGCAGCAACTATTATATATTTTTTTTTTTTCAAGTTGCATTCCACTGGGTGATAAGTTTGGCAACTAAAAACAAAATTTAGAATCATCACGAATAACCGATGGATATCTCGGCTGAACATATAGCGAACTTTTGCTATCAAAAAAATACTCTATAGCTTAAATCTCGGTACTTACTGATGATCTAACATCAAAAAGTGTTAATATCTTTTTCAGAAATAACTAAATTTCCCATTTTTCATGTCAATACAATCAAAAATACAGCTGCGCTGTGAAAAAAAGTACATCAAGCACGTTTTCCATTGAATATAAAAAAAAACAGTTATATCATTGTAAACAATTAAGATTTTTGATGATTGTTTTTTTTTCTCTTCAAGGAAAATCGTACTTGGCATACTTTTTTTTACAGAGAAACTGTATTTTTGATTGATTTTATGAATTTTTAGTAGAAATCATGTAATGTTGAAGAAAATCACAAATTTCGCTCATTCAATATTTGAAAGAAACACTTTGAAAATAAATTTTTGATGCTTATAGCTTTGACTGAAAATTTTCCGCTCAAATAAATAATCTCGTTGATTGAGAAAAGTATTGAATGATTGTCTAATAAAGCAAAACGGTTTTAGATTTTATTCTCCTCGAGGCAAAATACCTTAGGCATTGCCAAGGTCGAAAAATGGTTTTTTTCAACCTCTAAGAGTCAATATACCTCGAAAAAGATGTTTAAAAACCACTCGAAATAAGTGAAAATCACCCGGACATCATCATCATCGAAAATTGATTCGTTTGACCGCAATAAATTATAAAATTTCGTTTGAAACAAATGAAGATAGAATGTGTCCCATGAAATAAATATCAAACAAATGAAGATCACATGTGTCCCTATTTTTCTAAATTTTATGAAATTCTGGGGAAACATTGGTTGCTAGAGAAATATCTCGCTTAATAAACGGTCAATCGAGGTAATTTTGAACCCATTCGACAGGAAATCAACGATATATACATGGTATCCAAAAACAGTTACATGAAAAATAAATTAATTCTAGCGTTATTTCAAATTTCGATTTCATTTGTTCGAAAAACTGTTTTCTTTCCTGTAAAGATACTCGAGAGGTCTATATTAGCATGACTATATATTGACTGTTGACAAGTCTCTCAATTTTTCACCTGACTTACTCGTTTGTGAGTTATACGAAATTTTTTTATAAAAATACTCTCACAGCTCTCATATCTCTATAAGCAGTGGCCAGAATTCAAAAACTATAAATACCTTTTTTATAGACAATTAAATTCCCCATTTTTTTTGTTCAAACAATTTTTTTCTCCGACCAGCAGTTGTCGATTTAGATCAAATTTTATAAAAATACTCTGCATATTCCTACGGTGAAATAGCTAGAGAACAAAAAATCGTCCTAACCGACGGCTATAGAAAAAGCAATTTGCAATTTGGAAGATATCCAACTAATCTCTGATTGCTGTCAATATTGTGAAAAATTTTTTTTGTAATTTGCGAATGAAAAAAAAACTGGTGAATATATGCTTAGTGATAAATTTGTTATCATTTCTAAGTCAAATAAACTGTCGAATGGCACCAAAGCATCATCTCGACGATTGACACCCGGCAAATATTTGTGGTAACTCATACGGTTGTTTGTGGCAAAGCTTCGTCAACCTATTCAGCATCTCTTTCCCCCACTGTGAGCTTCGTCGACACACTGGTTGACTCGCGCTTATACACAGCAGCAGCAGCAGCAACAGAGCAGACTCGAGAGACTCACGCGATCGATAATGCAAACGAGCGACAACAAATTTGTATCACATGGGTATTCTAACCACGATTGCAAGCGACGGCCACGATGATAATCTTTGATCCGAGTTTGATATTCCAACGTGAAAGAGATATAGCGTGGAATAACGCGCCACGAATAATTTGATTTTAGCAAACGTCCCGCGGAACGCTTTGTATTAGCCCTGCACATATAGACACGTTCATTCCGGCCCGGCAGAAGTTTGACGACAAAATATTTGTCGCTCAAACAGCTATGGATCCTGAGAGTCCCTTGCGCGTCACTAGAGCTCTGCACACTCACTCATTCACTTGTGTGTATTATCCATAAATGTATGTATACACGAGAAATATCACTGGAAATTAAT
This sequence comes from Macrocentrus cingulum, assembly GCA_002156465.1. Lineage (NCBI taxonomy): Eukaryota > Metazoa > Arthropoda > Insecta > Hymenoptera > Braconidae > Macrocentrus > Macrocentrus cingulum. The sequence continues at coordinate 12,234 of MVJL01010523.1, forward strand.
CGCGGTGTGTATAAACGCTTGTCAATGAAGAGCTTCGCACTCTAATAACATGACCTGTTGAAGAAATATAAATATTATCAGACTCCAAAGTCGACAAGATTCTTAAATATATGCTGTAACAATAAAAATTGAGATATTTTCCAAGTAAAAACATAATATTGCAATTATTTATTAGTGAAATTTGTTTGCCATTTAATTTGAAAGTCTGCGCATACATATTTTACTCCATGCATCGACTGAAAGTTTATATAAAAAAAATTTTTTTTCGGCATTTTTAAAATTTTAACTTTATTTATGTAGAAATTATTTTGAATAATTAATTAAGCAATATAAACAAAATATGTGTTTTTTATTGGATAATTTTTTTTTATTGCCTCTAATTTTTATATAGTTTTAAATTATTAATATTTGAAAATTATTTTTGTTATAAATTAAAAAGATGTAAATATTAGGGTGGCCCAAAAAAACCGACTATTTTTTTTTTTTGGGTCCATTTTGAAATGGCCATTTCTCAATTTTTATCGCAGCACGGTATAATTTTTCTTAAATTTTATCTTCTAAAACCCCTTTTTACCGTGCCGCACACACTTGTGACCATGATGTGCAAATTTTTTTTAATATATTATATCGTGTTACAATATTAATCATAATTTAATTTTTACCATGCGATAATTTTTTACGTGTCTCATAATTTTTATTACATGGTAGAATATAATTTAATTCAAATTTCATTGTATTTACAATATTTATCTTGAATTCATTTTTACCGTGATACAAATGTCACCGTGTTACAACTTTTAAAAAATGTTAGATTTATCATATCACTGCATTTATCACAATAGTAAATGCTTACCGTGCTATAAATTTTACCGTGTGTTACAATTTTTTTCAAAATGTCAGATTTAGCATGTTACAGCTCGTACAACAACTGAGTTTTTACTTTAATATAATTTTTACTGTTCTCAAATTTTTACCGTGCATATAAATTTTACTATATATCAACTTTAACAATACTCCACTGAATTCTATTAAGTTACAATATATATTTTCACTTAATTTTACCGTGTTAAATTTTCTACAGTGCTATAACACGTGTCTAATGCCAAGAAAGTGTATAAAAAAAATTATCTTGCTGTTTTAAATACAAATAACTTCAAAACTATCGAAGATGAAGAATTTTTATCATGAGATCTTTTTTGTAGAAAATTTTGTCAGCTACAAAAAAGGTTTCTTGCAAAATCCCTGTAACTCATGTTCTTATCAAGATACTAGCAAGTAAAATTTCGTCAATTTTTTAACTCAATATACGCCCTTTTGTTTAGACACGCTCGAAATTTTACCGTGCTGCAATTTTTACCGTGTATATCAATATAAGTGAAAAACTATCGTGCATACAAAATTAGACTTTATTTACTATATTTACTGTTTATAATCATTTCCGCTAAAAATTTCTGACATAAATATTAGGGTGGCGCAAAAAAATCGACTATTTTTGTTTTTAGGATCTCGTTTTTGAAAATAACACTTTATATCGTGTTTTAAGAGCCCTCTAGAAAAATCAATAAAAATATTATCAGAGATCGCTCACGAATTTTAAAAATTTTCAAAAATAATCCAAATTTGATTGTATAGTAAATTTTGGTTTTCCCGTTTTTACTATAAAAAATTTCTATAGCAATTTTAGTTTTAAAAAAACCAAAATTTATTACTGAAAATTTCAAAATTCGTGAGCCACCTCTAAAAATGCTTGTATCGAGCCGATTTTTTCAGAATCCCTTTAAAACACGATAGATTATTATTTTCCCATGCCAGACTCCAAAAACAAAACAAAAATCCGTCATTTTGCGCCACTTTAATGTACATTTCTTAGAAAAAAAATCCAAAGTGTAGTGAATTACACGCAAGTGCAGGGCAAGCACGTGTCGAGGCATGAAATAAGTGCGGTGCCTTGGGTCAGTGCACGTGTTAACTGGTCTAACCAAGATAATCGCTCGTTACAAGCGTTTAGCGTGAGGTTGCCATGAGAATGCAGGAGAAAAATGGCAATTGAAGAATATTTCTTCGGCAAACACGCATGTCTGCATGCGTTTTGCTTGCTCACGTATATTCCCGCATAATTTTTGGCATTGGCTCTTTCGACATTCACGCTAGCAGATATTTTTTTTCGAGCTCTCTCGTTATCTAGCTCAATTTCGGAACACACGGGTATACATACACTCACGGCTCGGCGGACTAGAGCGCGTTTCCATCAGCATGCGCGCGCGCACGGCTCGCATATGGCCGCGGAAGGTCGAGTGACGTACCCGGGTGCCCGGCTGCGCAAATATTGATCGAGGTGTCGGCGTCGAAAAATTCCGCCGAATAGAAATGAAGAGGCAGAAGGACGACTGTCTCGCTAGCGCATTGCGAAATCGAATAATTAATTAGTTGGATATGTCGTGGACGTTGAGAAGGTCGATGATGATGATGATAATAAACGCTCGCCCGGGGTTACTATATACACAGCGGTTTTTTTTTACCTAAGTGCTTCAGAAAATGTGCAGGGGGCCGCGACGCCCAGCTGCGAGTCGTCGAGAGGCCACACGGGGGCGGTTTGACGCGTGCTCTCAACCCTCTGGCCACGTCTGCCACCTGTTTCAGCAAGTTCAGTCCAGCGACCCGCACTCGAGAGTCCTTCTATCGTTCAGTTAACCAATACACCGCGAACTCCATGATACACGTCTGATAAGGTCCTCGCACAACACAAATCTGCATGGGAAACTATAATTTTCAGACTGACAATCACTCGGCTCCTTCACGAACCAGTGCCTGTAATATAGGGTTCATATTAATAGATTTTTAATTAATTAAAAATAAAACATTTTTATCAATTTATCATTTTATTTTTTTTAAAAGGTGAAAAAAAAATTTTTTTCTCAAAAGTCTTATTGGGATGGATTTTTTTTAGAAAAGGTATATATATGGAAACTATTTTCTATAATAGTTCTTTTATAGTTAAATAATTTCAAAATTGACGAATTAGGATAAAAAAAAATTTTTTTTTTCAGATTCTGACGAAAAAAAATTTTTCAATAAAACTAAATAATAAAAATAGTTTTAAATAATGTAATATTTTGACGTGTTTTTATTACTAACAAATTTAGAATTTTAGCGTACAATTTTTTGAACGTTGCATTGACAATCGCATATTTTATGCGAGAAAAAAATAGTTAGATATATATTTGACTTATAGCAGCAAAAAATATTACGGCCTAAAAAAATCAATGTATATGTAATTAGGTCACACGCTGTATATATAATTACTTGAGTAAAAACTCATTTCACAATTTTTTTATAATTGCGAAATGAGTTTTGGGTTGTTTTGAATTGTGAAATATATCATTATATACCTATCGTTGATATTAAAATATTGCAGCGATAAGTAAAAAACGGTGAATTACAGCAAATACATTAAATTTTTCAATATTCGACCCTAAAAATGAATTATCATACGTTAATAATCCAAAAAATCACGATAAATTCACATTGTCAATGTATGGACGAAAATTTGGCGACAAATTTTGAAAAATTATTGACGTGCCACCCCTCAAATACGCCTTTACGTGCGTATAAGCTTGAGGTCATTGTGGCAGTGTCTGAATTAAAGCACTTTTAATTAAAAATAAAAATACTTGTACTGACCACAATTTATAATAAAAAATGAGTATGATGACCTTTGATAAACAAAATTTGTATAATAATGACTAGCATGTGTACGTCCGCTGATAGTTCTAAACGACACCAGGGGGTTGCTGATTTTTTTGGGTGTTTTCTAGACTCGAAAGTGACTTTTAAAAAAATATCATCGCGAAGTAAAACATTTAACACTATATTACATGATTATTTCTCATAAATTTGAGGTTTAGAGGCTGGGCGATGATTTTTGAAACGACGCCAGGGGGTTGCTGATTTTTTCGGTTTTTTTTTTTGGACTCTAAAATAACTGTAGAAAAAATATCATCACTATGCGAAACATTTAACAATATATTACTGAATTATTTCTCATGATTTTGGGGTTGAGAGGGTGACCAATGGTCTTTAAAACAACCCTAGGGGGATGTAATTTTTTTTTTTTTCAATTGACTTATTCCCCTAAGAAGGGTAGTTTTTCTAGATCCTATACAGTTTTTCGTTTTTGAGCCAGATAACTCGGTCGCTGCGAAAATTAAATTCTCTATACCTATAAAATAGACTGAAAATTTTTTATACTTTACTCCTTTTTCGAGATATTTCAACAGGTTTAATTTTTATAAAAATGGAAAAACCTCATAAATTATGATAGATAAAAAATTTTTTTTCAGAATAATTTATTTCAATCGTTTTTTTAATAAATAGAGTATACCTACCAAATTTCAAGTCAATCGGATAAATAGTTTCGGAGATTTCGTAATGAGCCATACAATAAGTGGTATTTCGCTTATATATTTAGATTGCAAAAAAGTCCATCGTTTTGAACTTTTTTTTGATTAATAAATCAAACGCATGGAATAACGCGCTCACAGTCACAAAAAAAAATTATTCAAGTTCGCAAAAAAATTCAAATCTATGCTGAAATATTTTAATCATAAAATTTAATACATTTCGTCGGTTTATCTAAATATCTGTAAAAAAAAATTTGATTCTCTCTAGTTCGTACTGCCAAATGTTACCAGACCGAAAAAAAAAAATTCACACGCCAGTAGTACAACCTACTTAAAAAAGCAACAAAATCATGACTTGTATCTGCTGCCAAAATGGTCCGAAAGTATCCCACGCGTCCCCGCTCGATTTAAAAGGCAATCGCCTCAGCAAAAGTACAAAGAAGGGTGAAAGTAATCACGGAAAGCTCCGCCACCACTCGTTCGATGTAAACTACCTTTCGATGGTACTCGGCGGTGCCCGCAGAAACCAAGAGCAATTCCCCGAGGCGACGATGGGATTTATTCATCGTCTCCCACGCCGAAAAAATCGAAAAAAAAAAAGAAAAAAAATTACACTATCGCTGCCTTCTGTCAAAATCTACCATAAACAATCCATCATACAATTAAATTCATATGAATGGTCATAATTAACTATCGAAAAGTCTCGAACACTACGAATTTCCCATGCGCTCGTCGTCTGTTTCTCGCTTCACTCGGTCGCCGCAAGGGCTCGCGCCACGCGACCGTTGCTCACGGCCAAGGCGATCATCAACGTTCTACCACTCGGAATGTTTTGACAGAGCAGTAGGTCCACGTGGCGTTTAGCTGTTTGTAAAACATCCCCGGCGCCTTTTGTCGTGCCGATATTAACCCATAAACGTCGCACAAAATCCCGCCGAAGCCTAGAGCGAGATGAACAAGCTATAATACAATCCAAACGCGTGGCGCACGCACGGTATTGTTGCAGTTCGAGTGGTCGCCGCACGAAATATATGCAGTTCATTGTACACGCGCCGTGATTTCACACATTTTGCAATGCTCTCGCGCCATCAAACGAGCCACCGTATCCAATTGAAATTAATTTGTCCGCTATATATTTGATAATGCAAATTTTTCAATTGTGTTTAAAGTACATTTTCACTTTTTTTCATTTTGTAACTGAGGCTACAGGTGTCGAGAACTTGATCCGCGCGCGGGGCGCGCGTTTAGTGTCACGCTATAGCTCGCGGGGCCAGTTGATAGCCAAGTGGATCGTGACGGGTAACAATGTCTGTATTGTTTGTGCAGCGAAAGTAGTAATGTAGTAACTCTCGCAACTGTTTACAACGGACAAATACGCAAACAAGAAATTCTGCATTATTGACTGCAATACAGCGCGCCCAAAAGACTCACGAACGGATTTAAAATCTTGTTTATATTCTCAAAAGGACGAAAAAAAAAAAAAAACGAAGAAGTAAGTGTTGACAACTTCAGGACAATTGTACTGAATATAATCGGGTAAATATAGAACAAAATTTAATCGATTTGGGTGGCGCAAAAAAAAAAACCGACTTTTTTTTGTTTTTCGCATCTTGTATCAAAAAAACCCGCCAGAATTTTGAAATCTGCAAAAATGGTCAAAATTTAATTGTAGAAAAAAAAATTTTTCTCTGTCTCACTATATAGAAAATTTTTTTGTCAGGTAATATAAATAAGTTTTACAAATTTCAGGACAATATATGAATTTTAGGGTTGATTTATAAATTTTGGAAGTTTTCAAATAACATTTTCAATGTTTTCAAACGAATTTTTTATAATAATATTAAGATTTTATTTTTTTATGATGCAAAATACCTAAAAAAATAAAAAAAATGAACAAATGCAACATTTTGATACTGATAGTCACAAAAAGTGGTGCGAAAAAAACAAATAAATTGTTTACAAAAAAAATTAACTTAAAAAATAAAATCTGTCGGCCTTTTCACAATAACAAAAAAATGAGACAAAAAGCAATTTTTTTGAGTTAAATTTTTATGTTTGGGCATGCTTCAAATTTTTTATCTTAATGATTATTATTTTTTGTTTTTTAGTATATATTATTTACTTTTGTTAAATAAAACCGTTCAAATGAAAACTTTTTTACCTCGTTTTTTTTTTTTAGTTTTTTGGCAATAATTCGATGAATATATGTAAAATATTAAAAAATGTTACTACATTTGAATGATTGAGGGTAAAATTGCCTACAAAAAACGTAAAACAAAATTTTATATATTTCCCTCAATTTCTGAGAAATTTTAGATTTAAAAAAATTTTTATTTTTCAAAATATCTCCAAAATAAAGAAAAATATAGGAAAAATTTATTTTACATTTTTTATTGGAAATTAAATTTTCTATAATTTCACTTTCATAACATTTTTCATTATCTCACTTGGTTACTCAGTTATCACAATAGAAACGAAAAAAAAAAAATTTCCAATGAACTTTTCAGTACTTGATCATATCTATTAGTTCAAAAAAGCGTCAACATATAAGTGTATATATATAGTTAAACTTTGTTCCTCGTTATCAGCAATTTTTCCCATGAAATTTCGATGGGTCAGCTTGGCTACGACTTTTCACGTACTTTAGACTTGTCATGTTCAAACACAGATATATATTATTATATAGCTTTGTATACGTCGTTTGACATTTTTTCTTTATTTTACACTCGCTGACTCAGAAGACTCTTCCGGCTATGTGTCACGCCCTGATTCGAGGAATTCATTCTCTGCAAGCAAATAAAAATTTTATGTGATGATGAGAGCAGTTAAGACTTGAAACAATCTTGGGATATCGATAATTGGACTTGTGATAAGCAATTCAACTCACGAACATGCGATTAATTCAGAGTAATTTGTGATTTTTTTATCAAACATCTAAATATTATTCTTGAGATAAGTACATAACTATGTATTTAAAATGTGATATTCAATATTAAAAAAATTTTATAAAATACTTCTAAGGATTCTTTCCTTAGGCGTGAAGTATAGCTTATTTTATTGTCACTTACGTTTTGGCCCGCATTTTAGTCCCTAGGGCAAAAAAATCGACTTTTCAGCCCTCAAAAAAGAGCTAATAATAAGTCAGAGACGAAATAAACTACTTTACGCCCTCAAATCGAGTACAAAATGGGTCACTTTTTGAGCAGGAAGGACAAAAAAAAATTTATCAAAAACGTGTTTTTTATTAAAAATTTAATTTTCAATCATAATTTCTTAAACCTCTTTAAAATGAAAAAAAAAATTAGCAATCTAATGAATTAAAATTAATCACAGTATAAATCGCATTGATAGCCGACAGTAAAAGGGTGAAAATCAGATATCTATCTTCACCTTTGAATTCAGAACACAACCTGCGGGTCAAAAAGTACTGACAACTGTCGCGACAGGGGAGCAGGGATTTTTTATTCCCATTTAATTGACAGCGATCGTGTAGGCGATTCGAGAAAAAGGGTCAAACACGATACAGCAAACAGTTTGCGAGAGCGAAAGGGTTCAAGCACGACATATGCCTCTTTGGTTAGGTCAAACACGGAGGTGTACACAGCGTCTAGCGCCGCGCACGTCAGCGTCTTGCACCATATGCTGCGTCAATTCTCGAAGCTTGGCACTTCCGGGCCCGGCGCGATCGCAAGCGACTTCTGTCGAGCATTAATTCCCCCCGACACACATACACACAACAGTGCAGCAACCGTTTGCTCGCAAGGATGAATAAGTGATTGGACGCTTCGAGACCTCTGAAGGATCACGCATATCCAAAGGGTCACCCTCGTGTTTCTCTCGACAGCGCGCGCGCGCGCTCAGATGCCGATTGACGGTGCGCTCAAACCATCGGACACGGGCATCGTAAAAAATTCATTACTCGCCCGCGGAATCGATCGACAACGCGTGTAATTACACGTGACCCGGCTAGGTGCAGGAATTTTCTTGAAATGTCTCGGATCACCAAGATCGCAAGTGATATTATTATCCTCGTCTCACTTCATTTTTCACGCGATTCACATCCGCAGTCCGCTGCGCAATTTGCCCGTCTAAACGAACAATTTAATGAAAAATCTTTTAAACCGTTCACTTTACGACAAAAAATATTCATATCTTTTTTTTAGATAACTAAATTATCTATCATTTTTATCTATAATATTTTTTTCTAAAATCAATAGTTTACAAGTTATTTGGGCTTTAATAAAAAAATTTGCTTATTTTACTAAATATCTCTGCTATAGACAGTCAAAACATAAAAATACTAATAAACAAAATTTTGTAGCATTAAATAATCTATATTTTTTATATTTAATATTTTTCTCTAGGATCAATATTTTTTGAGTTATTGAGGAAATTACTGTAATTGTTAATTTTAAAATAGTATTATTTGCATATATAAATTTTTTTATTAGTCAAATTTTCTGAAAAAATGTGGAAAATAGTGAATTTAATATTTATGAATCATAATACACTTTATATAGGTATAATTCATTGATTAAGATTGAGTATTTTTGATACGTGCTAAAAATCTGAAATATGACAGTGAAAATATAAGAGACAGAGAGAACTGTGGATTTAGGCACGGGCCCTGAAACTAACACGAGAGAGAATATACGTATATGTATAAGAAAAATGTATAAAGACAGAGATAATAAGAATAAAGGCAGTTATTTCGAGAGAAGGTATAAAATGTCACCTGATAATGATATTTACTTTTTTGCTACACACGATATGTGATGAAACTCGTATGTGTATTATATTCCATATCTGTATAATATACATATATAGTAATAAAATGTATCTCACGAGCGCATATAAAGAGCGCCTAAAAAATCTCAAACCTACAATAAAAACATTATTCACTGTTAAAAAAATTTATTGAAATTTTAAGTAAAAGTACTTGAAGCAATTAACAATTATACTTTTTTTGCTTGAAAATTAAAAAAAAAAATCTTAAAAATTTAATATTTATTGAAATTTAATGCTTGATATTAAAAATTCATAAATTAATTTCATTTTTGTTATATTTTTTCTTGTTATTGTAAACGCACTATTTTGGGCGTTGAGTATAGGTATATAACTATTGATTTTGTATCTATATTAATTATTACGTTATTAGGCAAAATTATTGCATATTATTTATATATGTCTTTACAAAAAATCGATTTTAATGAAAATTAGAGCCTTGATTTAGAAGTGATTCAATATCATTGTTTGAAAAAATTTTTTTAGTATCGATATAGACTCGTTGGATATTTTATTCCAAAAAACACTTTTTACTTTAATTTAACCTTACTTTCACGGAATTTTACACGGTTTTCTGATTAAAAAAAAACTATACGTGATATTTGCTAAGATCCCCCCTCCCCCAATAAGTGAGATTTGAAATGATTTAGCTGGATCCCCTTCCGCCCTTGAACACCTCATGTAATTAATGGACGCCCCCTCACAAACAGTATATTTGAAAATATTTATAGGTTTAAAACAGCAAGATAATTTTGTTTATACGCGTCAATTTAATTTTAAACATGCGATATATAGCAATTCTGATTATATGTTTTGATTGTGTGGCAGAAAATTTTGAAAATTCCAAAAATAACCATAATTACAATGAACCAAAATTTCTCAATGTTTTACATTTTTTAGCCTAAATTTTAGTTGGATTGATTAAAAATAAAATACGTTAAAAATTAAATGTAAAAATTAATTGTTTTTTCATGACAATTGAGAGAAAAAAAATTTTTTTTAACTAAAACCACTTTAAAACTCAACATTTTTAAATTTTTTCAAACTTGAAAGACAAAATTTTCATTGTCATTAACATTTTAATAATAATATTGAAATTTCAATAGTATTTTATTGAATTCCAAATTCTATATAAAGAAAAATGTTAAAAATTAATAAAATGTACAGAATTTTCATATATATATTTTTTACAATGTTGAAAAAAAAAAAAAAAAATTTTGATAACTATCAAAAAATTGCAGTGATTTTGAAATAAGCAAATTATCATAACTATATATATTCGTGGAGGAAAAAAGTGGACACTGATTAGAGAAGCCTATTATTTCATTACAACGGATCTTTTTCTTATTATCCGAGTAATTAAATTAAGTATCGACAACTCACCAAGGATCACACGGTAATTAATTGTATCAACTTGAGCTTCTCGAGAGAAGCCAACGGACTGTGCATAATTTATCTAACGAAGCAAATTCTTAAATTAACGCAAAAGACATTTTTTTTTTCGAGTAATTTTTTTTTTTTTCTCGATTAACACTCGTTAACTCGGGTTTTTTTCCAAGGGTGATAAATCAGGTGAGAGTTCAGCGACGCGTGACATGAAATTGAATGAGAAGCGGCGATTTATTCAGGTAATTAAAAAGGACATTGGATTATTTCGACGTTTCAGTGATTCTCTGACTCTCTCGACAAAGTATTCTACACTCTTTTGTTCGCTTGAGTTTTATCGATTCACTCGCGTATAGCCAGTAGGCATACACTATAACGTGTACATATATATGCAGCCCTCTTTATTTCACTGCTAGGTATATCGGCGCACTACTCGTCGTTGCCTCCGCCATCTGTGTGTGGTTGAGTGAGGCGAACAGCACTCCGAATAATTGAGGGAGGCTAATGGATCCACGTTGAAGCCTCTCCTATTTGCACAGTTTTAAAACACGACCGTAGAGGAAAAAGACGCACCTTTCGTCGCCGATATATTCCATCGACTTTCGAGAGTTCCGACAAACGAAAATAAAGTGAAAAAATATTCCAACCAACGTGATGTAGTTTACAAAAGATTTCAGGTATTTAGGACAAAAAAAAAGAAAAAAAAAAAATTTTTTTCTCTAAAAAATATAAAAGAAAAATATTACTATTAATTTATTAAATTTTAATTATTTAAAATATAACGGTTAATTTCGCATTTTATTGTTTTTATAAAAAAGTAGGGCACTATAATTAGTATCATTGAGTAATAAATATAATCTAAAGCTAAAATCCTTTTTATGCTTATATGGACTGTAAGATAGCTTTTCTGGGTCATACATAATTTTAAAGCTTATGGTATTTTTCCTGTATAATATATCAAAAAATAGTTATGCCATGATAATATAATAGTAGTATATCGAGAAAGATGGTATAATTAATCCACCTGAAATAGTGAAAAAACCCAGTGGGTGTAAACAGAATTAAAAAAGCTCGACAGTATAAAAAATTAGAAAAATAGTTAAATAATAGTTTTGACAGAGAAACTATATAGATAGAAAACAGTCATCAGACAATGGAAAGATACAAAAATCGTTGAATAACTATTACAATATGTTAGTTTCATTACTTTCCGATGATAATTCAATTATAGTTGACACTATTGAAAATAAAAAAATTCAACTAATGTTTTTCAAGTACCCCGCACTACCTCTCTACCCTATTTTACACTATCTTGCTCAATAGATCAGTAAACTATGCATGGAAGTAATAATTGCGATCAATAGTAATACTATAACATCACTATTTTTAACGGCATTCTCTTCTTTTTTTATACTATTATTAATATTAAAAGTGGCGCTATTTATTTTATAAAATAACACTGTACTCTACAAAATAATAGTAGCCCAATAGTGAAATACTATGATAATAGTATATTACTATTTTTTACTATACAAATTGTCTTTTTAGGTGCAATAGTCTGAAAAATCTGCTTTTGTAGTAGAAAAAAAAAGTTTTACAGCATTCAAAATAATTTAAAACATTAATAATAGTGGCTAATAGTGTTTCAACTATAAGATACTATTACAGCTGTTTAATTTAAGATTTACATATATTTCCAAACATATACTCATGCCGATTTAAGAGCGTATGGCAATAGTGAAGAATGAATCACTATACGGTATTAAATAGTATAATAGTCTTTTTGATTCGATTGTTCAAAATTTTTAAGTATTCTAATATATTTTGAAAATACAGTTATAATCTCTAAGTATACTATAGTATATAGTAGTCGATAAATTACTATTATAATAAATAATATAGATAATAATACTACTATTTAAAATTTTAAATGTATATATATAACCAATAGTTATGTATCCGTACTTATACCAAGTATGATCGTTATTCTGATGGTACATTATGGCATAGTAGTGAGCAAAACTTGAATATCACTATTCAATCGAATAGTATAATAGTATAAATAATTTTTTAAGAGTTAACAAAATTAAATATACTAAGAATATCGTCATATTAGCCATAATAGTAACATTCAACTATTATACCCGCAACTATGTACAAATTAGCATAGTAGTTGTAATTATTATAGAACAAAAACATAATAGTTCACAATTCCCAAAAATATAATAATCGAAATAGTAACAAAATTTTATATATTTTCACTTATTATTTAATTTTCCGACAAAACTTCAGCCTTTTTATTATATAGTTCAATTGTTTTTTTTTTTTCTTTTTTATAGGAGATATGATATTTTCTTGGCTTATACAGGCATATATAGTATATGATGTCGCTCACCTTTTGTGCTAAAGAAATTTTTCAGATAAAATATTAAATATTAGATATTATTATAATAGATAAATATTACATGTATATCGCGCGCGGTCGTATGAAAAAGACAGTCTTACGGAAATTTCTCAGGATATCTTATCGCTGGAACTCGCACATGCAACCTTATCAGGCACATGTATTTATAGGGTGGGATATATGAACTCACAATGCGACGTTGAGTAGACGCATGGCGCGCACGTAGCAGCAGCAGCGGGCACTGTACTTTATATATGTGCAAAGAGAAAAAAAAAAATGAAAAATCCGTTTAGTATAATTGCGTTTTATAAGTTTAAAATGTTTAGACACAAAATGTTGAAAATAAATATATTTTGTTTGTCAGCATTAAACTGAGGAATTTTATGTTTACTCTATCAATCGTCAGGGATGTATATATATGTATATTTATCGAGTAAAATGAATAATCTTATCATGATGAAAATACTTAAAATCAAAGATTCGGAAGCATCAATGAAAATGACATAGATATGTTATATTTAATTGGCAGTTGCGTTGCGCAATATTTGATTTTTCAGTTTAAAAATAGGTTTTTTTTCATAGATTCCACAGATTTACGCACAAATAGGCCTTGACAGATGACGAGAAAAATAATGAACGTCGTCGTATGAGGCACCTCGACTTTGCGTATGTGCATACAAGCTCCTATAATATCCAACTTTGCCTGGGGGTCACGTGTAACAGGTACTCGAGACGCTCGTACATATAACGTTTACACAAGTGTATAGCTCTTCGTTAATTACTCGGCGCTTCTCTAATTCGTCGTCATAAATCTTGATTCACAATTTAGTAGAGCGATCGTGTCTGATGCTTACGCAAGATTTCATTTTTAAGATTATGATAAAAAATCACTCAAAATTGCCTGAAATTTTGGATTTATTACTTATTATTTATTCGGATGTTATAAAGCATTTTTTTTTTTATTATATTGTGTCCTATAGGTTTTAAATTTGAGTCTGATATGAAAATATGTATATTTTTTAAATTATTTTTTAACTGATGCAGTGATGAAAAATTTCGTATAATTTGAAAACGTCAAATTACTAATTTTAAAATATTTTTTATTTATGATCAAAACATTTTTTAATAAGGTAATGATTCATTTCCATGGTATATTTTGTCTTGAAAAAATTGAATTTTAAATTTCAGTTTCAAATATATTCTGTCATGTGAAATTTCTAGAGTTTGAAGATTTTAAATTAATTTTTTTGTGTAATAATTCACATTTTTAATCACATTAAAACCGAATTTCACGTATAATATATTATTTTATTTTTATCAGATGTTACGTGCTGAGCACTTGACGTTTTTTTAAATTATTAAAACTATTTTTTAAGATATCCGAATGCACAAGTGTCGCTGACCATGCATTCCGGATGTCTCTAAGGCCAAAAGCCTTGGTTTTCCAAATTGCTAATCAAGCAAACTCGTAGCGTTTGATGTGGGAGCATTTTACCTTCTTCCACATAAAAAATTGCCAACTAAAAAGTTAATAAATAGCCGGGTTTTCGCATTTTCGGCAGCCATTTCTTGTGGTTCATTCGTTCGAGAAGGGTTCTAAATTATTTTGTCATTTTTATTATTATATTTCGGTCTGTATTATTATTTTGTTCACTTTTATTGTAATCGGTATATTTCTCATGTTAAAAATATTAAATTAAACTCGAAATTATTTTTTATAAATTTAAATACCTATTATTATTAACCCAAAAATCATCATATAAACAATTTCATCAACAGCTCGATATCCCGGGAGTCAATTGACCTCCCAAAAATCGAGAAACTTAATTGTACACGACTGTACTCACTGAGCCAGCTCGTATAACATCAGAAAATGTTATAGTATAAATATTAACTTAAAAAAAAAATTTTATGCCATTTTAAAAATTAATTTGAGTGATACTAAGGTTTTTTGAACAAATAAAATAAATTTTTTATTTTCATTCAACTATCAACATTTCTTATTTGTTGCTCAAATTATTTGGAATAGTTGGACAGATGGATTTTGTCAAAAAATAATTTTTTTTTGGCTTTTTGACGATAACTCGATATATAAGAAAGATATAACAAAAAAATCTTATAAAAGTTAAACAACTGACAATTAAATTCTCTATACAAAAGAAGTATAAAAATAATTTTTTTTCGTAATTTTCTTAGTTTTTGCGATATTACTGTATTTTTGAAATTTTTATTATTCAAAATATCAAAAAAAAATCTATATTGTTTATAAAGAATAGGATTTTTCTTCAATTTAAATCAAAGTTTACATTATATCTCACTTTATTCGGCAAAAAAACCAAAAAAATCATTAAAATCATGAGATTTTCATAAGATATATTTTTTCAAAAATTTGACAAAGTAAAAAAAATTACTATTTTAACATCAAACACATTATAACACTTATTATTAAATTAAATGTCAACTCAAAAACCGAAAAATAACCGAAATACAAACAAATAGCTAAAAAACCATTACAAATTGCAAATTATTATTTGTTTAACTATTGCTAAAAAATGTTTTGATTTATTATCAACTTTTAAAACCAATTAATCCAATAGATTAAAAAACAAAACAAAACAAAACAAAACAAAATTTTTCTCCGTTTTTCAAAAAAAATCATAATTTTTTTAAATTAATATATTTTTTTGGGTTTCGAGTTCCTATAGACCTACGAGATAATTTCATTATATAAGGATCAAAAAATTTCTTTTTAATAAAAAAATTCAAGAATGAAAAAAATCGCAGTATAAATATTAAAAAAAAAAAATTTACGACTTTCTGTTAGCTTCAAATCTCCACATATAATGTATAATTAAGCTATAACATGTTATAATACATTACCCAAGAGCATATAACTATAGTATATAGGTGAGTGGCTATAAACACAGATTAGACGCGAGGGGGAGGAATAAAATAAACGAGAGTGACGGAGAAAATGAGGGAAAAATTGTTGAGTGAAAAGAGTGGCAGAGGTATACAAAAAAAATGCGCAAAACATTGCTTAAACATATATTTAACGTTCCTCAATGCCTCCCCCACATTTTCTCTATCTATCTCTCTTCTTTACCGACGGCCAAATATTTATTTGTTTACTCCATATATAATATATGTACACATTTGCGTTAAACACGCTCTGGATTATGAAGCGTAAATTGGTGAAAATCAGCGGCATTTTCACTCTTGTTAATGCGTTAAATTTATTGGAATAAAAAATTTTTTTCTGCAACATTTCATCACACAACGTTATCGACCCTTTATCGTTCATTTAGCCTTTATCTCACGCGGGAAACACACTAAAGGTTCATTGTATCACGATTCAGATCTTATCTTATTTTTATACATGCAAAATATAAATTAAATCCATCCAACAATAAAAATTAATATATTTTTCTAGCCTTAAAAAACTTGATTTATATTCATTTTTATTGCAGTTAAAAAATCTAGGTTTTAAAAATTAATAAAATTGAGTCATATGTTGAAAAAAAAATTTTTAATAAATGATAAAAAGTGATATTGTCACAGTTATAGTTGTTCTTTATCATATATACATATGTGTTTTGTCAAATGTCATAAAGATCAAGGCATTCAGTGTAATAATATTGCCAACAAAATCCGGTAAACCACTGGGTCGAGCGTTACTCCAAATATTACCAACTCAAACAACCATCCGAGTGCGACTTCCCACTTCTGAATCAAAGGCAAAGATTTGTTCGGCCAAATAATGGCTTGCGAGAGAGCAAGCACTGTGATCAGAAAAGGAACAAGTCATCAGACGATAAACCTCGGGGTATAGAACACTAAGAATAATTTACTATATAGAAATAAGAGAGAAAAACAACTTCTTCCGAGAAACGATAATAGTAAAAAATATTTTTTTTAATCGAAAATTTTATTATTTCAAAGTTATTAAAATTAAAAACTCTCAACTTGAAAAAAAAAAAAAAAAACACTTTTTTAAGACTAGTAACTCGGTCGATAAAACAGTGTTGTGCATTTGTTTATAATGTTAATGAGAAAATTACAAAAAAAAGTGTCAATTTAATCCAAAAACGGGTATAGAAATTTATTTAATAGAATTTTACTGCTGCCTCCGTCGATAAAACAGCGCGATACAGCTGATGTATATATAGAGACAGTTAATAATTTAATTTCTTAAAACATCACATGCATAAATAAATTAATTTCGAGATAAATAGAGTTTTATAGCATCTATTTTTAATTTTACTATTAACTCGGTCGGTAAAACAGTCTTAGCAAATAGTTTTTATTATAAATATGAATTGTTAATATAAATTAATAACCAATAATAGTCGATAAATTAAAACGAAGAGTATGGAATTAATTTTACTATTGTCTCGGCCGATAAAACAGAAGTACAATAGTTGTTTTGTTAAATATGAGTTTTCAATACGAATTTTGAATTTCAAATAAATTGATAATCATTAAATAGAGGTTCCGGAAAAAAACCAGATTTAATTATTTACTATTATCTCAGTCGATAAAACAGTTTAGTCAATTAAATGAAAAAATCAAACTTTTCTTTTAAAAATCATCTATATTCAATAAGTTTAGAAAAAAAAAATAATAAACTTTTGGAAAATGATGAAAAAAAAACTTTTTTGATGCTTTTAGAAAATGCAACGGAAAGTATTATAAGCGCAAGACAGTGAGAGTTCACTGAAAAGATTCATTCGAAGGAAAAAGCACTGTTGATAAAGGGTCCTCGACCTCGCGGACAGGGAACTTTGTTTAGATAACAGGAAATGTGTATACGATGGCTTCTTGCGCCATTCTTCAGTTGAATATCTCGGCTATCCACGCGGACCTCTAGCAACAAGCCATTGAGATATTGTGGATAATTTTATCGATAATAATTAATCGATAAACATGGTTCTGTTTGCACCCGACCTACATTACTTTGCGATAATACCGTTCGGCGCCCCGCAAGACTACAAGACGACTGTCAACATGATTTTCAATTGTAATGCATCCTTGAGACACTCACTATTAATAGCTGTAAGGTATTTGCCTTGAGGTTCCATTTGTTTTTCACGTCTAGTCACGTATTTTGCTTTAGCTTGGAAAATTTCACATCATAATTCGCGAAAATACGATTTTTTTTCGCTCCGGTTACCACCGTTCTTTTAGGGCTAGACGAAAGATGGCGCAGAGTGCGCGTCACTTATTCGTGCACCCATGGAGTCAAATTTTTCGTTTGTTTTCTCTCGTGTCCTGTTGGAAATAAACATCGCGACGCGAGGTTATGTGCACAAAATAAAACAGTTCAAGTCCCCTATTCACGTTAGATTTCACCTTGGCCGAGGAAATATGGGGTTAGAGTGTGAATATATATCGAGGAAGGAAAACATTTTGAGCTTCGCGTCATACTCTCTGCGAGAGAAGCAGACTTTTTTATCCGTTGAAACTAGCCAACTGTAAACCTTTGACGAAGCGTAAAATGGCCAGGTTAGAAGCATTCCCTGTAAAAAAAAAGAAAAAAAAAAACAAAAATCATGGCACGTGAATTTAACATTTTTTTTGCTTTTGCAACTAATTAAATATAACTTGACTTCCAAAAATCATGTTAACAATATTTTAAATATTTCAAATTAAGGAGTTACGATATCAAGAGACTCGGTAGAGTCACGCGCCAAGTACATGCGCAACTACGTTCACGCGAGACAACCGAGTATCTTTACAGGAAAAATTAGGATTTTTGAATGCTTTAATTTTTAATCTGTAATATCTCGGAAAATGATTTCTTTACTCCTTATTTCGCCTTAGATACATTTATAAAGTCGATGATGCTCTTTCGATTGAGCCTAAATTTATTGGATTCGGTGGAGTATTAAGGAAAATAATTCCTTAGCGACGAATGTTTCCCCGATTTTTGGGACAAATCCGATTTTTATCTAGGGGAATTGGACATTTTGCTGATTGGTTGTTCGAAATTTTCTCGCGCCTCGATTGGTTCATTGCAAAAAAACAGCTGAAATAAATTTAGACAGTATAATTCGCGCGTTGTAATTGGTTGATAAAAAAACTACACAATACCGTATATTTGTAAGATATACACAGCATGTTACTTTGTTTATATCCAACTAACATTTTAGGTTGTATCGAGTTGTAAACGGTATTAGGTTGTGTAATGGACTCTAGGGGAAGTAATACATCGATTACTGCAGCGTCGAAGAGGAGGTGAGGTCGTTTTCTTCCGATTTTTGCAGTGTAGGGATCCAAAAGTTTTATATTATCATCTGATGATTAAAAAAAAAATATGTGAAATCAAGCTGAAATAAATTTAGACAGTATAATTCGCGCGTTGTAATTGGTTGATAAAAAAACTACACAATACCGTATATTTGTAAGATATACACAGCATGTTACTTTGTTTATATCCAACTAACATTTTAGGTTGTATCGAGTTGTAAACGGTATTAGGTTGTGTAATGGACTCTAGGGGAAGTAATACATCGATTACTGCAGCGTCGAAGAGGAGGTGAGGTCGTTTTCTTCCGATTTTTGCAGTGTAGGGATCCAAAAGTTTTATATTATCATCCGATGATTAAAAAAAAAATATGTGAAATCCCCCAAAAATACAGCTTCGCTGTAAAAAAATGGACGCCAAGTTCATGCGCCTCCACAAAAATATGTGAAATCGTTAAATTAATAACCAAGTTCAGTAGTTCTCATGAATTTTATTAATGAGCAGTGAAATAATTTTAAAAACTAGAAATTTTGGGAGTTATAAACCTGCTTGGCGTGCCTTTAACGTCGTAATTTGAACATTTTTTGCGATTGGGCCAAAAATTGCAGTATTATAGAAAATAAATCCTTAGCAACGAATATTTCCCCGATTTTTCGTACAAATCCGATTTTTATCTAGGGGAATTGGACATTTTACTGATTAGTTGTTCAAAATTTACTCGTGCTCTGATTGGTTGATTGCAAAAAAACAGCTGCAGAAAATTTAGATATTTTTTCTCGCGTTTTGATTGGTTAATTGAAAAAATACATGAAATGCAGTACGTGTATATGTACTGTAGGCTATTGTCTGTATTTCGGACTAGAATTTAGATTTTGTCGAGTTATAAACAGAATAAGATTGTGTTATGAACTTTAGGGAAAGTATTAAATCGATGACTGTACTGAGAATGAGGTCCAGGTGGTTTTGTACAGTTTTTACAGATGACAATCTGTCGAGAGGTTTTAGATTTTTTTCAATATCTCAAAAATTCAAGACAAATTCAAAAAAGTTTAATTTTTAGAATCTTTAATCTTCAATAATAAAAGCAAAAAAAAAAGTTATGAAAACAGCATTTTCCTCATATAATGAAATGTTAATTTGACGTCTGATGACCGACGTACATAAAAATAATATTTCCGTTTGTTTAAATGTTTGCAGGTGGGTGTATCAATTTACAGCAGAAAATCAGAGAAGAAAAAACGCAGGAAAGAACGAGTTGACGAAGACACGGTGAGAAGTAAACTCAAGAGCGCGCGGCCGACGCGCGAGATGGAGAAAGACCGGGGGTGTCTATTTGCGTAGAATCCGAGATCGGACAAGTGGCCTTTGTCGGGCTTTGCCGCTTCATCGTGGGTGGCTCGTTTTCACCCTGGCCCGCGCCGGGTTTTTCTCTCGGCGCACCGCGGTGCGATGCAATGCACCCGGCAATAAAACGACCCGATCGTATTTTTATAATGAGGTGCAAAAGCCCAGTGTATTAAAGTGATTTTACGTGTATTATATACGTACATAATATGTGTCGTGTTAAAGAGATTGCTATATAGGTATATTGATTGGCCTGTTTGCTTGGCACACACGGGCCAGTGTATATACGCGCGCACGAGATCGCTGTTGATGCTTGTGAGGGCGGATGACAGGACAAGGATGAAGGAGACGTTCCAAGACGCGGGCTAATATTGGCGCGCAAATTACCGAAGACAAAGGATCGAAGTACGCCGTTAAGTTGTGGCCAATTACCTCTATCGATCCGTTTAAAAAGTCTAGATGTTCCAGAAAGAATACATTTTTAGCGAAGTCTCTTTTTTTTTATTGGAAAAAATTTTTTTTTATTTTCAAAGTATATACCTGATTTCCTGATTTGTTAAACATATATTTTTAATCTTATTGAAAAAAATATTTGAACAATTTATCTGAAACTTTTCCTATATGTCAATTTTACTGTTTTTTTTTTTTTTTTTTGGGATTTTCAATTTTTTCCAACGAAAATCGAATGAAAAAATATTTTTGTTGAAAAATACGGGAGAGACTGGATGCAATTGAAACACAGAGTGCCAGTTGAAACAGTGACGTTCAAAAGTCAACGGTTAAAACTATTTTTGTAATTTTTGTTTTTTTTTCAGTGAGATTGTACTTGCTTTTAAAATTTTTGATTTCTAAAAAATCATTATTGACTTTAGTACCCTATTTTCGCCACAGTTTTCTATCTCATATGCTCTGAAAACAATTTAATATAAATAAAAAATATCCGTATCGTTGTGAAAATAAAAAAATATCCTTTTTTTTTCGAAATCAAGTTTTTTATCAATAAAAATGTAACTGATGGTTGTATTTAAATTTTTATGGGTTGATATAGTGTTTAAAACTGATGCATATAAATAATTATATTTCTGTAAACACAAAAAATTCTAAGGATTTTAGTGTTTTCACAATTGAGTCCAGTTTTTCTATATTTTCTATAATTTTCGTTTTTTTTTCTACTGATAAAAATTACCTATTAATGAAAATTTTTCTGTCATAAAATTTATATTTCATTTTAAAACTAATTAGACGAAAAAAAATCTAATAAATCAATTTTTTTGATATATTTTTTAATTGAAATCAAAATTCCGTGGAAAAAATATTAAAAAAAAAAATTTCGCAATTTTTATCACCATAGCTTGTTATTTTATAACGTTTATTATTTTTTTTTTTAATGAATATCAAATAAAATTTATATAAAATTAATTTTTCGTGCTAAAAATTTGTAAAAATCAGCATAAAAAAATGTTTGAAAAAATTTTTTCTGTAAACTGAAATGGCGGCAAAAAATTGTTCAACTTATTTTGAGTTTTTAATTTAATGCGGTTGCATTATAATGTCGCATGTAAAGCATATAAACATTAAAAAAAAGCCAAATATATACAAGAGTGGAGTACTGCAGCAACAAAATGATTATCCTCGGGGATATTTCAATTGTATACATAAATACAATATATATTTTCCCTCATTACAAACATCAGAGTACAATTTTTCGGCAGGAAGAAAGCTCGTGTATGCGTGTGATGTCGAAAGAAAAATTTTTCGAGGGGGCCTACTTATATACCTTTTGCTGTTAGGGCTCCATCAGAGGCACGGCGATGACGTCGAGGAGCACGATCTTCAATGTTTGCCCTTCGTAGCTGGACAAATAGCGGCGCTTTCTGATTTTTTCCAAAGGATCGCTCACACTCTGGATATACATATATACGCCACGTTTTGTGGCGGACGTTTTCCATCGACAGTTGCTTTTAAAAATTTTTAAGCAGGGGGAAAAAAAATTGACTGGCAGATGGTTTTAGAATTTTATCACTTCTATAAATGAAAACAAAAAAAAAATATCAAAATATTGTGTTTTTTTTTTTTGAACAACAATTTTTTCATTTTGTCGATTTAACATTTTTTTTGTTTTCATCTTTTTTTTTTTTCTAATGTTTTTAATATTTTTTCATTTGGTTATGTAATTTTTTTTCGAGTATTTAACCAATTTAAAACATGTGTATATTTGTATAATGTCACAGAATTATAACTGGAAAATATTTTTTTAGAGACGAAAATTTGTCGGAGATAAATATAACATTATCTACGATGACAAACTGCTGATTATAATAATGACTTTATGGTGATGAACTGATAATTTTTCAAGGAGATCAAATATAGAATACATTCAATTGACGTCATTGTGATGTCATTTATGATTGATAATATCTTAAAATATACTAAATTTAAATAATTTTACAATTTGAAAATTTATCCGAATATTTATGGATAAAAAAGTTCGAAATTTTTGTTCGGGATTGATATTTTTCAGCCATTTATGATAATTATACAAAATCTGCACAACTCGACGCAAAATCTCTTAATACTTACAAGACTAATAATTAAAATAATATTCCGATGATTCTATCATTTTCGCGCCTTATCTTAATATAGGTCATTTGTTTAGGTGATTTTTTTCTTTTTCAATCAAGTCAAGCATAGGTATATAAGTATATATTTGTTTATGACTATGGGTTATATCGAATTTTAAGGGCTAAGACAAGGTTATAAGATTTAGGTGAAAATACATAGATTGGCCCGAGAGAAAAAATTTAGAGATTTTTAGAGGGTTTGAGAGATGTTCCTAATTTCTCGCAGTTTCCTAGAGTAACTGACTAGCATATTCGCATTTG
>MVJL01010535.1:0-12373 GCA_002156465.1 Macrocentrus cingulum
GCCTGGTGTTGGTGTTTAGGTGTGACGGTTGGGAGGGGGGGGGGATTGATGGTTTGGAAATATGCACCTATTGCAGATATTTGATCTATTCGGTGTGTCATGATAATTTTCTCGTTTTCTTTTGTAGTTTCTTCTTGATTGTATTCAATCTCTCTTAGTAGTTTTCGGTCGGTATAGTCTATTGATGGTGGGTAGGAAAGATTCAGGTTTTCTCCGTTCACTACTAGCATGTATTTGTGCCCAGTGGTTATCAATTGAGGTTTTAGCCAGTAAATTCTGTGATAAGTTAGATGCGCAATTTTTTCTAGATCGGCGAGCTTACTTTGTGGGTTTTCAAGACTATATTTTTTTTATTTATATTTTAACCCCGCTTTGAGGTTCTCGACCTATAGTGGGTTAGCTCGATCGCGCCCAACTTTTGCTTCACTATCGCGACCGTCTTGTGCTTTACTGTACTGCAGTAAAGCACAAGACGGTCATTCGCCCGGCGCCTAGACACCGCGACATGGGAAAACTACAGGGAAAACCCATGTTAGTACAGTTCATCATAAACAAGGTCTCAATGGTTGATAGAATTTTAAAATTTTATCGATCAGCGGTTCCTTTTGACTAACGCCTAGCATTTAGGGACCTCTACTCAAGCACGGTGCGCAACTAAGCTGGCCTCCTATCCGGGCAAAGAGACCTTCATCATCTCTGCCAGCCCAAGGTGCCCGTCGGACTGTACATGTACCGAATGGTTGTCACTGGCGTTACCCGTGCCAAATGCGCCATTTATCGATCGATAAATCATCGGCCGATAATGGTAGAGCCTACTAGACCATCGATCGAGTAGGCACGGGGATTTCTTTTCTCAGAAAGAAAACCTCTCGCTGCGGGATTCGAACGTCGGTCTTTCGTGTGACAAAGCAACGCTTAATCACGTAAACCACCGATTTTTCAAAATTCATAATCGATTGACTGTTTACCAAGATTAAGTTAGTGGGATTGTAACAACACCTTGTCTGGAGATTACAATTGGTTGAGAGGATGTTTTTATGGGTGAAGCGTCTCGCATCCTGGCTGGATATTTAGTTTTTAGAAAGAAAAAAAAAGTTTATGACTTAAGCCTAGAGATAATTGAGAGATTTTAATTTCTAAAATTATTACAGAGAACTATTTTCCACCAGGAATTTAGGTAGCCATCAGTTTTGAGAGAGATTCTTTTCTCAGCTTTGTTTATCGTCTAATACTATAGTATTAGAAAGCTCACTATATTCAGGATTATTCTCTAGTTATCACAGAGAATGAATGTTTGCGGCTTTAGATAGCCTGACTAAATTTGGGCTCTCACAACGTCCAGGTTGGAGGTGTATAAATCTTTGATTGCTGGAATTTTGTTGAGGCACAAGCATGCGTGTTAATATCCGTGTTGAAGTCATATGCGAAGATGATGTCGCTAGTGAAGATATTAAAAGGATGAGCGAGTTGACCGAGTGCCTTGCTGGAGACCTTCTTTGATGTGATAGGTGTGTCAAGATAGTGCTGAGCCATTCCCAGTTTTGAAAGATTTGCCGATTATCATGTCCCAGATTAAGGCTATGAGCCAGGGTTTGAATTTTTTTGATAGCTTATAGCTTAAATAACAGGTCATTTAGCGATACTAAGGCGAAGGGTCTTTCCAAATCTAGGAAGGCAGCTTCTATCAGTTGGTTGTTGTGTAGGTAATTGTTGAGATCAGCTTGGAGTTTGTAAGTGTAAAGCATGTGACGTGGTGCTTAAAGCGGAATTGTAGATCGGGAATATGTTAATTTCCGAGCAGTATTTTAATATATAAATAGAACTGAAGCTATTTGGGTTTTCATTCAGAAATCTATGTATGCTATAGATTTACCAACGGATAAGTATAGTAGAGAGACTGTTTCACTCATTGCGGAAATTTCTCAGGAGGTCAAGTTAGCTAACAATAGATAGAATATTGTAGAAAATTAAATTGAAAAACTGACGTAGAACAATGTTGAAGTATAGAGAATGTGATATGGCAATGGAAGGCAGTGGAGGATTTACAAAACATATTAAATTAAATCACTCTGCTGCGAACACTTTTAAATGCGGTGACGAATCTTTTCTGCGTATTTCAAGTCAATAACCTCAGTGCAATCACATATATTTTAAAACAACATAAAATAAATAGGGAGCCCGTCAAAAAAAGGAAGGTTTGCAACCAGGTAGTGATTGAAACCGAGGAGGTAATAACTGATGAGCCTGGTAGATGTGATGAAAAAATTCAAAACTATTCTACAGTTGTAACTCAGAACATTTTAAACCCCGAAGTTCAACCTAAAATACCAGCACAATCATTGCGTTGTAATTCATCTAATCCACAACAATTGATTACATTTTCAGATTTGATTTCTTTTTAAAATTGGATTAATTTTGTAGCCAGAATTTATAGTTATTTCGGTGTTTGTAGAGGACGATCGCTAGAAAATTTGCATGACGTTCGAAAACTTTTGAAAAATGTGTTAACTGACACTATTATCGTTGTATATCTAGTTATAAATATTTCAAATCAGATAAGTGATTCTATAAACGATTTTCACAATAGCATCAACACTTTTATCTCAGAGCACAATATTTGTGCAGCTTTTTAAAGATTTGGAGCATTTATCCCTCCTGAATCTTATACTTACTAGGTGAGAGAAAAGATTTCCGACAGGACCGTTTAGATGTTACTCGAATGAAATTGATTCCCATGACGGCTCAATTTATACATATATACCACTCCGTTTAGTGTTTAAAAAATTTTTCGAATGTCGCGAAAAAGTTGGAAATCGTGGAGATATGCTCTTAACATGGCATAAGAGGGTTTTATCCGCTTCAATATTTGAGTGTAGATGTGTCCATGACGTTTTCGAAGGTATTGGCAGATATGACTTGGTTTTAGTTTTTTATTACTACATCGATAAAAAGTTTTTTACTCTCCGACAGCTCAATAATCTTATTAAGGGATTTCATTATTCATCAATGAAAAACAAGCCCGCAGAAATACTCTAAACTCAAATCAATGATAAACATATAATTGTGTCAGCATTAGAAATGTTTACTTTAGTTACAAATTTACCTGTAATCATTAGTCATTTACTTCCTGAAGACGATGAAGTAGGGCAGTTACTTTAGTTACTTTTGTCATTAAGAAAACTTATCGATATTTCAATTTTGATGAGTTACGAAGTAAATAAAGATACGCACCTCATTTTAAATGTTTCTATCATAGAATATTTAGAATTTGCGAACTTCGATTCGTCTGATAATCCTCTAAAGCCTAAGCATCACTGCTCCACTATCCTGAAGTAATGTATCTGTGTGGTCCACTGCGGAAGATCTCGACAAGCGATTCGAAGCTAAACATGGCGAAGGAAAGGTGACATCTCATGTTGCAATAAGTCATCAATATTTGCAAAACAATCGCCATAAAACATCATTTAATTCTAAATTATTGATTCCTTGTCGATAAAAGTAATGCCAAATTTTTTTATGACCCTAGAGCGAGTAAAACTGTTCCTCTGATTGACTTAAATGGATATTTTATGTATTTGCATTTTTTGCCTTAGTCTATAAAAGTTTGACATTACATTTTTACCTTGGGAAAACTAGAATATGAAACTTTATGGCATTCAAGGACATTGTTATCATCCCAAATGAAGTCCTCTTTTTTATAAAATCGATACTATTGTTATTAATCGTGAAATTCCAGCTCAAATTTATCTCATAGTCAAAAAATTACTTTATTTTTTTCTCATGAACATATACAGAGTGTTATTAGGTCGGCCGTGAAATGTATGCATGGGAAATACTTCATGCCAAGAATTTGCTAAGCCATAAGATTAGTAATTTAGTGCTTGCATCGAATGGGATAAAATTTATTGTAAAAAATTGGTTGTAGCTGCCAATTATATAAAGTTTTGAAAATTGTATTTATTGTTAAAAGTTAGTTGTAGCTGCTAATTATAAATTTTTTTTTCGAGTATCACCGGAATTTTTTCCGCTCCAGACCATGGCGTTCGGCTTACCGCACAGCACGGCAATTTTTATTGGAGTTTCGGAACAATATTTCTGTGATTTTTTTCTGCGTATACCAATCAGTCAATTATTTTTTCGAGACACGCGTACCCTTTTTCGTGTAAAGGGTATGCGAGAGACCCTAGAATTATGTTTGGACCACACCGAATTTTAAATTATTTCCAACAGTTAAATTCATTTAGAATCAATAGTATCGAGTATTAATCAAAGGAAGAGGCGAGACAAAAAGAGACCAAAAGATCGATGGTCATGATGAATCGAGAGGCTTGATCGACAAAGTAGAGTTCCGATGGTAAGTTTGCAGATTTTAGAGCATTGTGGGACTACCGAGAAGGACAGAAGACCAGGGGGAGGACTTGGCGCTCCATATGGTAGGAGTCAGGGGAAGCACAGTTTTTAGATGTTAGGTATTTTGCATGGTGGATCCGGGTGCGCGATGGCCACGCGCAACCGGAATGACCGTTTAGATTTAAGTTAAGGTTTCGTGCTTCCTCGTGGCGGAGAAGTCGCTCGGGTGAGTTCGTTTAGAATCGGAGTTCAGTTTCTAAGTCGTCCACAGACAGTCTTTGGAAGAGAGTCTTCTATAGGAGAGTCGGAGTCGAGTCGTCGTAGAGGAAGGTTCGAGTAGAGTTGGTGCTCTGAGCGAGCAGTCGAGTTTTGGCTGAGTATAAAGTGTGAAGGAACATCTGGGAACCCAGGGTATGCCGCTGGTTGACTCCATGGAGGCCAAGAAACCGAGGAGCTCGTATGATGGAGTCAGATCGACGGAAGGAGGTTATTGTTTGAGTCTCGAGTCTCGCCAAGTAAGATCGTTCACGTTCCATTTGGTTTTTGAGAGATTGAGTTACCCGTTACCGTTTAGAGTCTGTTTATTCATGTTTTATTATCGTTACCAAATTTGGGTACCGTTCAATTACCGTAATCTATCGAAAATTATCTAATTTATCTGATTTTATTGTCGTTAGTATTTCGATTCGATTGGTTTGTAATTTAGTTTAAATTATGCTTGGCTTGGAGCTAAAAATTACCACGGAAAAATTACCACGACCCATCCCCGAACATCAGGGTACTGTCTAGCTGGGGAATTTCGTATCAATTATTTATTCGCGGGGATTAGAGTTAAGTTTAGGTTTAAAGTTTTTGAGGTTTTTGGAGTTCTGAGTTTTTTGCGTGATAGACCGGTTTTTCTGATTTCCGGTCAGATACAAAAAAATTAGCTAGCGCCCGTCGGAGATCCTCGCGAGTAGCATAATTAAACGAAGGTAGGGTATCGAGCATAGGATAAGATGTTAGAAAAATAATACCCTAACAACTGTTAAAAATGTTTTTCTTCTTCGATACCTAACCATATAGAAATTCAGCAGACCTTGTTCTTATTACTGATTTAGTAATAAAGTGCATTAATGCCAGGACCGGGACGGAAGGCGGATACATCGGGGACGAGGAAGAACAAGAAAACCTGCTGGAAAGAAAGTCACAAGACCCCAAAGTCATCAGCGAAGGCCGTAAATTACTGAACATCTGTGAAGAACTAGGAATAAATATCATGAACAGACGGGCCGACGGTGACAGAGAAGGAGCAGTGACTCACATCTCCGGAAACACAAACGACAACAGCACGGTCCTGGATCTCGTGCTCAGAGTGGAATCCGGAGGGTCGCTGGACGTGGCGAGACTCCGGGTCCACCTGCGCACGGAGTCAGACCACCTACCTTTTCATAACATTGAGGGAAAGAGTGGAGTGCGAAAAGGCTGCGGAGGTGCCAGCGGCCTCCCCATTCGCAAACAAGGCCGAAGCCACCCCAGAGTTTAAACTGAACTGGATGGCCGACCAAGAGGAAGAATTCCAGCGACAGTGGAGCGACGCCAGAGAGGCAGAAGGAGAGGCGACGAGCAGTGACAACTGGAAAAGGCTGGCAACCAGGATTAAACTTGCGGCCAGACAGTGCGGAATGGATGGCAAAGCACAACTGCTGGAAACAATCAACAACGCCTGGACCACGGGAACCATTCCGAAGGACTGGAAGGAGGCCCAAATTGTGCCAATATACAAAGCCGGAGACGCAAAGGACCCCGAAAACTACCGAGGGATCTCGCTGCTGAGCATCAGCTACAAAGTCATGGCAAACATGATGACGGAGAGGCTTAACAGTTGGGCAGAAGACGGAAAGAAGATCCAAAAAAATCAGGCAGGATTTCGCAGAGGCAGGGGAACCAGGGAGCAGATATTCATCATCAACGCGCTGATAAACCAGGAAACGAGGCCAAAAGGGAGACGACTCCACGTATGCTTCGTTGACTTCCAGACGGCCTTCGACAGCATAAGCAGGGAGCGGCTAATCTGCAAACTGCAAGGCACGGGAATAGGAGGACGTATGCTGCAGGCAATCACAGCCATCTACGCAGAGGCCTGGAACCGCTTGCTCTTGAACGGAGGGAAATCGGCGCCCTTCCAATCGTCAAGGGGAGTGAGGCAGGGCTGCCCCCTCAGCCCCCTCTTATTCAACATATTCATTGACGACCTGGACCAAGAATTCGCCTGCAGAAACGTGGGAGGATCAGTGATGGGACACACAAAAATTTCCCTCCTAAAATACGCGGACGACATCGCAATAGTGGCGGACACCAAAGACCTGCAGAGCATGCTGAACGTGCTGCAGCAATACGCCGCAAGGAACAGCCTGACAATAAACGCAAAGAAAACGAAGGTGGTGACGTTTGCGAAAGGGAGCAGGACAAGCAAGATCAAGACGCGCTGGAGGCTAGGAAACGAGGAGCTGGAGGAGGTTAGAAACTTCAAATATTTGGGCTGCTGGCTGACGGCATCGAACTCGTGGGGGAAGCACACCCGCACCCTGGCGGGCAAAGCACAACGGGCGGTTAATGCAATCTGGGGATTAATCGCCAGGACAGAGAGGGACGCCCTTCGAGAAAGGAACCGGTTATACAACACACTGGCCCAGTCAGTACTACTCTACGGAGTAGAAGTCTGGGGCTGGCGCACCCACCCAGCTATTACGAGAGTCCACGCCGAATAATGTAAGGCCGCATTGGGAACTGCGCGGAACATGCCCAAGTACGTCTGGAGCAACGAAGGAGGGTTCGAAAATATAAGAATCCTAATCAGGCGGAGAGCCTGCAAATACCTAGTAGATGTGCTGGGCATGGAAGAGGGGCGCTGGCCAAAAGTGGCATTAAGAGAGGAATGTAGACTGATCTCGAACGGCAACCCAACTAGCTGGGGAAGGGACGTCAGGAGAGCACTGAAGGAAATGAACTGCGAGGAGGTGATGGCTGCACAAGCCCACGGCAGATTTCATTCAAGCGTGGGGCCAGCAGGCGCAGTCGGAGGTAGACCTAGAAATCAAGACAGGCCCTCCGAGGCACCCCCATCAAAGAGATAGGAGCCGCCGCCGAACAGTTCGAGAAAATGGCCAGGGGCAACGAAAGCTTCGAATAAGGCTGGGAAACAAAACAGCAGAAACAGAAGGAACCCTGGTAAAAAAGATGGTAGCACAATGCAAATGAGACAAAATTGTAAAAAGCCCCGAGACGGGACTATACAATGGAATAAATAAATAAATAAATAATAAAGTGCATTAAATTTAATGGATTTATCCTAATATCAACAGATGCATTGAAAAGTAATAATCAATGTGTAATAATCCTGATTCTCGTAAGATCTTCGTGGTCAATTAATATAGATCTGAAATTTCGATACGGTTTATGATGATTCAATACCTGTTCACATGGTGGCAGAAATTGGTGCAGTTTTTTTTGTGTTCAACAAGGGATTGACTCTGCTAATCTGATTAAAGTATAAGTAAATTTCAAACATAATGAGGCGCTAACGTTTTTGTAATGTTAATTGTCTCATATCGATGTCTTGATTCCAAAGAGCGAGCAATTGTCTGGTTTGGGGCAAACTTAACCACGTTTTCTCTAAATATTTTTTTGAATTTCCTATAACCATAATAACTGCATGAGGCGTTGACGAGTTTCACCAAAAATACAATTGTCAAGCAAATCAAGCTCCGAAGCCTATGGATTATCCGGCGATGATTCACGGAGTAGCCAATTATATGATTTACAATCTTGAGGATGAATCTCGAACTGCTGCAAGAAAAATGGCAGCAGTTTTGCCCAAGCAATCGTCAATAAGTATCCAAAATCATTTTTGGAAACATGCAATGGTACAGTCATCGGAAATGCATGTTGAAAAATGGTGACACAGATTTACAATCGCGTGCGTTACCGTGAGCACTCTAATATTCTCTAGATTTGCACAAAGAATATTACCTGAGGTTTGGTTTAAAAATTACCCGTTGAGCAAAAGGTTTTACTAAGGCAACCAAAATTTTTACCAAGACATTTAGTAATATCGCTCGACTGTTTCCGGCGATTTTCGTCGGGCCTTGGATCAATCCAGCCCCTTCCATGCTAAAAATCCCTATTATATGCATTGCACTACTTAAAGCTGTTTTAGCTCAGTGGTTAGAGCAGTTGACTCGTACTCTAAAGGTTCTGGGTTCGAGTCCCGGCTCCGGACGAGCATTTGGGAATAAACATTATATATTTCATATGTAATGTTTATTCGATTGGCTTTGATAGCTGCATTGACAAATAATGTAGTGGCAATAATAAGTTTTAATTTTAAAAAATATATTCATAAATTTTACTAGAGAACACTAAAAAAATTAATCTATAGAATGATAAATTTAACTAAACTGTCAGGAGCCTTTGTCCTATGTGTCTTGGTAATTTTTGCGCTACACTGTCTTGGGACCTTTTCCGCAAGTCTCGCAGGTACAAATTTTTACCTGCTTTTGGCACACCCTGCTTGGGTGCATGTGTACTTTTTTTTTTTATCTATTGTAATGGTTACGGAAGTACCCTTTAAAAATTGGTTACTCTAAATATAATTTTTTTCATTTTGACGGAGAGATATTTACTGACGATGTTCTAGTAATTTTTTCATCATGCAACTACCGATTTTGCCAACTCGGATGCAGGAATTTTACGTGTTTTGCATCGACGGATCCCGTTGACTGTATTTTCTAGTACTTTTTTCTGGAATGTCTACATAATATCTGCTAGATATTTCTCTCCGTGTGAATAGTAGATAGTCGCGCTCACTAAGCTATTACATATGTTTATGCGCATAACCTCACTCGCGGTTGTTGAATGTACTTTTCTAGTCTTTTCATTGATCAATGACTTCAAGTTAAAACTAAATTAATCGGCGAAAATAAATACTTATTTGAGTGAAATAAGCGTTATTACAAATCAAAACAAATATTGATTGAAAACCGATTTGTAGTCGTTTTTCTTCAGATCATTTTTACTCCGGGGTGAAAATAAAATGTTTCTATTTAATTTATAATATACGAATAAGCTTAGACGTATATGATTGAATTAATCCCTTTTGCAAAAATAATATTATACTTGTCGATTCTGATATATTATTTTACGCCTGCCCCCGACCAGCAGCAGTCGCTTCGCTCATGCCACAAATATCGGGGCAGGCAATATCTTTTTTCTATAATTTTGTATATAATTTTTTTGTATACCTTCGACCGGATAGCAAGAAAAATAGTATATAGTAGACCCTGAACTGCACGGCCATGATGCCTGAGGCGAAGCCTCGGCAGTGCAGGAATCTCAATTTTTTGCCCTTGTAGTTTAATATACTACTTATCAGTTGCTCAAATCTTTATTAGAAATTAAGTTTTACCATGAGAAGGTTAATATAATTCCATGCATGCAACCTGCGATCAAATGAAAGGAGCGGAGAATCGATATCATTGATAAATGAGTATTTTTCAATGTATAAGAGATATGTTCAGTCCAATGTTTGTTCTAAGTTTATTTTCCCAATGTTGGAAATTGTTTTCTGCAGTACAAGGGCCTTATCAATAATTGCAGGAGTATACTCCTGCAATTATTGATAAGGCCCTTGTACTGCATTCTTCTATAGAAGATTACGTTCAATTAAAATATTGTAAGTTGACAAGTTGAAAAATTGTTTATCTGCATCATATTTGGAGAAAAAAATCATATCGAAGAAAGATGTGCCCATCAGTATTAACGAGGATAATTTTTTGAGTCGAGTGTTTATTGGTAAACAAGTCTTTTTTTTGTTACACCTTGCAATTAGACGAAAGGGTGGAGAATTGGTATTAATTCAGTATTTATCATTGTAAAGAAGTATTTTTAGTTCAAATTTTGTTCTAAGTTCAAACATCAGATCAATATTAGAAATTTTTTTCATTCTCTACGTATTTAAGAATGTATGGGCCATCAAATTCCGCAGTCCTTTTATTGGTAGAAAAAATAACCTAGAACTAAGAAAATTTTTTAACAATAATTAATAATACAATTTTCAGTGCTCCTTGACAACGAATTCTGGGCCTAATTAGGTATAATTCATTATTTTATAAACAAATAGCGTTAACATGTCTATTTTTTCGGAAAAAAGGAAGTCATTTTAGTAGCCAATGGGGGCACTCAATTCAAATTTGTTGAAAACTCAGCAACGTGCTGAACAGCTGTAGCTGAAGTATGCATGTGTGCATGTATACATGCATACACATATACATGCCCAAGCAGCGCAACGTTGCCAACTTGTATCACGGCGAATAGGGGTCTCTCGGCTGTCATGTTTATGTCCGCGAACACATCGACACAAATATACCAATTTCTTCAGTTTTTTACGGTTGGGTCATATAATCATGGTATCAAATTATGGGCGAAAGTTTAAAGTTTAATGCATCAGTTTTCTCGAAGATCCCTAACATGCTCTAATTCTTTGCCTGGTGGTGCGGATTGACCTGTTCTATCTTACATTTTAAACTGAGTCAATTCCCTTATTGAACGATTTTGGGCTATACATCCTTAATTGATGTTCGCTTCTATAAGTTTTTTACCATTTTTGTGTGCTTTTCTCCCGTCGATGTAAGTATTCAATAAAATTATTCTTAAACAAAAAATATATTTTTATCATCCTAATCATCGTCATCGGCACCCGGAAATTCATCAGCTTCGAAATCTCGAGTACATTTTTTCTGCTTCTGAGCTCTGGCGGTTTTGGAGTTTCTTTTTTTTATTTTGGTTTGGAGCTTCGATTTGATCCATAAAAAAAGAACTGACATTTACTATGTCATAGATACTAGGCTGACTGTCGATATGCCATCTTACCCAGCCTGGAAAATTCTTCTTTTTATTTCTGTGTTGTGGAACTTTAAGGTTCGATTACATCATCCGTGATAATGAAATAATCATAACTTAGATATATCACTGTACATACAAAAGCAGTTGAATCGAACAAAAAACTTACTTGATATTGAATTATCCAGTCAAACACTCAACCGAAAAATTATTTGGATTCCAAAATAATAGAGATGCTCGTCACAACCAAACTACACGGAGAAACTATTCGCTTACAAATTACTATAGGAACATATGAATGCCGGACCATAACTAGATTGATAAACAAAGTGCAACTTTAGATTCAAACTAATCCTATGCTAAGATAATATTTTTGCTATTTACCATAGTAATTTCTACAAAATTTTTCCTTAGCTGTCCACCAATATAAATTTCACTGCAGAACTATAATGAGTATACGATTGCCTGTTGAAAATTTCGCTACTTAGCATAGTAAAATACGTAACGTTTTCAACGCAGGAATATTTTTTGCTATACACCATAGTAATTTTCCATCTCGTATCGATTGCTGCGCAGTCGCATACCCATCGCGAGCATGCCGACGGTTGGAAAATTTTACAACGTGAACATAGTAAAATTGAAGTGAATCCAACCCACGCCAAAGGCGCTGTCCGATGACGTAGCCATCTTGCTTTACTGTGCCTGCACGTGCAAATAAGATTGTATGTAAAACTGTGAAGTGACAAAAGGATTTATCGGTGTAAATTTTGATAAGTTATAACGCATACAATAAAAATAGTAGATGGCCGAACTTTCATTCCTAAATC
This sequence comes from Macrocentrus cingulum, assembly GCA_002156465.1. Lineage (NCBI taxonomy): Eukaryota > Metazoa > Arthropoda > Insecta > Hymenoptera > Braconidae > Macrocentrus > Macrocentrus cingulum. Next base: position 12,057 of record MVJL01010535.1, read on the forward strand.
ATGGATTTAAATATTGCAAAACCTCTGTAACTAATATTTATTATAATTAAAGCAATGTATTCCGCTAATAAATTTTTTTACATAAACCAATCGTTGCAGTGTCTCCGACTTATACCTAACTGCACGTGCAAATAAGATTGTATGTAAAACTGTGAAGTGACAAAAGGATTTATCGGTGTAAATTTTGATAAGTTATAACGCATACAATAAAAATAGTAGGTGGCCGAACTTTCATTCCTAAATCATGGATTTAAATATTGCAAAACCTCTGTAACTAATATTTATTATAATTAAAGCAATGTATTCCGCTAATAAAT
>MVJL01010540.1:0-38465 GCA_002156465.1 Macrocentrus cingulum
GTCTGTTATTAATTTTCGTAATTATTTTTTTTTTTTTTCATGGTTTTCAATGGAAAAGTGAGCGTCATTTTATGCCTCCTTCTTCGATTTGATTTACGATCCCGTTTGCCTGGATTGACATAAACGATTATTCAAATTCAGACGCCTCATGCCAGCTAGTCAATGGACCGTCACATATCGATAATTGCAGTCACGAGTAATATTGGATTAGTTGGATAAAATATTCACCATTCGTTTATTTGAGATTTAGTCTATGATTTAATATTTATTTTGTGAGTATAAAGAATTTTTTTTTTTTTTGTTAAATTTAGTTGAAACTTGTATTTTTGGTATCTTCGTCTAGTCTCGTGATGTCTCATCAAAAGTCGAGAATGAATAGAGATCTCGTTGGCAAGCTGACGGTTTTCTCTGTACTAAAGTTTCTAAATTGCTCCCGGTGTTGGAATGAGTAATTTCACCCAAAATCTTGGTTACTTTTACGACATTGCCATGGGGGGTTTTCCGTTCACATTCACTAAATTCCTCAATATCCAATAAACTAAAGTTTTCTGGGTAAATATTCAAATTTTCTCGCAGAGTTTTAATGAAATTCACATGGCAAATAATCAAGTTGTCCGGTAGTTTATGATATGACTCTATAAAAATCGCTTTAAAAATTATATTTTTAAATTTATTTATCATTTTTTTTCGACTTAATATGTTTTTTAAGTAGAATAACTCATTTTTTGTGATTTTTTTTTTAGTTTTTTGCTGATAACTCGAAAAATAAGGGAGATAATGAAAAATATCATTTAACTTAAATGATTGGAAATAAAATTTTCTACAAAAAATGTTAAACAAATTTTTTTCTTATCTTTTTTCGTTGTTGAGATATTGGTGATTTTTTGAAATTTTCTTTTTTCCTCAAAATATCTTGAAAATGAAGCAAAATATCGGAAAATTTAATTCTATATTTTTGATAGGAAATTAAATTTCTAATTACTTTATATCAACAACATTTTTCGTTATCTATCATAGTTATCAAGTTATTTGCGAAAAACTAAAAGAAAAAAAAAAAATGAAAAATGAACAATTTCAAGTTACCATTTTGAAAAATGTCATAAAAAAACAAAAAAAAAAATTAATTATCATCATCAAACGTTATAAAAAATCAAAAATCCATAAAATTCATTATAAAAAATAAAAAAAAAATTCAATTTTCTATTTTTTCTTCGTCAATAATAAAACTAAATGCAATTTATTTGCTACAATTCAATATTAAAATAAAATTAAACTATATATAACAATAAAATGTATTTTTATGTAATATTCATTTTGTGTTCGTACGTGAGTCGAAAGTATAAAAGCAGTTGGTTAAATTTATCTGAGTTAACTAATGGAATCTTCAGCGAACGAGAGACGAAATAGCGAGAGAGAGAGAGAGTAGACCGACAGTTTTGCGTGTTGTGAATGAAAGATAGGAAAATGTATGCTCGAGAAATACTGCAAAAAAACGCCCCGGAGCAATCTAATTTAAAAGACTGACTTTTTTTCGTGCTTTTACATCGACTAATCCAGAAATAACGAGCATGACATTTTAATTGAATTATCCCAAAACAAAAAGCAATTAAATTTGCTACCAAATTTTTCCCCACACGTCAAAGTGTCCAGCATAAACAATATTTTTTTTTTTTCATTTTCTTTGTTGGCAATATTTACAAAAGTCAAGTTAAATTAAACTTATACAAAAAAAATTGGCCAATGTTGGCTGTACACACAGTGGTCTGAGTGATTCTAAAATCGCCAGACAGCATACAAGAGTTAATCCTGCCAGAATTTCTGCCTCAGGCACTGTCCTCAATTGTCCTGCCAATTATCCTGCTGACCCTCAGTACTCTCTACCACACCCAGAATATTTTACAGCATCCAAACAAGCACCTGAAACAAAAGCAAACGTGTAAAAAAATTTTTTTCCCTCCCATTTTTCCATCCCATCAATTTAATTAAATACTGCGTACACAAAATTCCATGTTCAGAGTCTGCGTTTTGTTTCTAGAGGACTCTCATCTCCTGTTATATATATATAATGATCGATTGGGGAGGGGCATAGAGACTGTCTCATTGAGTGTGTACAACCACACGCAGTTGTTGAGATTCGCAGGCAAGAGAAAGAACTCGTTCAGTTGAAAAGTGCTGATGCAAACATTCGCGTGTGTTTCAGTTCATGTAAATATATTGAATTTCATCTCTCGCTTTGATAACAATATATTTAAAATTCCTGTAACAAAGAAAAATTAATATTAATCGTGATTAAAATGCCGCTGTTTAAAAAATTGCGATTTTTTTCTCGACACAGAAGTAAGTCATTTTTTTTTATTTAATTGTTTTATTAATTTTTTTAAGAGTGTTGATTTTTTTTTTTATTTAATTCAAGGTAGAGTTTCTTATTTTACAGAATCACAATTCTGTTTTATTTATTCGCTTGATATCGCAGTGTTTTCGAGTGTCGAATCAGATTTCTTATCGAGTTTCGAACGCGCGCGCGGGCTTCTTAGCCACTTGTTCTATCTTTCAAGCTCTTGTTTGCGCTCTGATGTGAGGGCGTATATATGTCGAGATTGCCGAGAGAAAAATCCTTTCAATCGCTTGATTTTTTTTTTACTATCTCGGCTTTTAGCTGGATATTTTATATAGAGATAAAAATCACTGAAGGTAATTTCATGGCAGTTGCCAATGGTCAAACACACTTTAACTCAGTGTCCAAAGTTGCAGAGTAGTTCAAAGTGCCTCTTCCAACTTGGTTAGTGTAATTTATCGTGTGTCACACACTTGTCAACGATTTAACGAGTTTTAATGAATTTTTTTTCGGTTTTTTTTTTGGTTGGTTGTATAGAGTTTATTTTACGACTTTGATCTGGATAATAAAAATAATTAACTGCTCATGCTTTCAAAGTTATGATTAACTTGGGACAAACTATCGGTTAGAACGACTTTCACGAATGATCTTTGCAGTTACATCACGTACTGCCAAGACGGGTAATTAGATTTTTTTTTTAAGTATTGTTCATTTTTATGCTTCAACGTCTTATTTCCTCGTTTTTTGCTGGTACATTGGTTTTGATACATGTCTTAATTATAGTATGTGATTAATTTTCCTTTCACAACATTTTTCAACACTAAAATTGTCTGATTTTACGTTTTTTGTAAGGAATTTCTTGATTTTAAATTGAAGAAATAGGTTTTTTTGGTTTTTTTTTTTTTTTCAATTTTAATTGCATTAGATAATAAATTTAAAAATATTCTGATAAAGATAGAAAAAAGAGTTTTTATTTTTTATGAAATTTTCTAAGAAATGCTTCAGTGATATATCGCCATTTTCGCAATTTTTTTTCAATTTTTAGCTGATAACTCGGTAATTGAGAGAGATAATGAAAAATATTACGGAACTTTAATGATTGAAAATAAAATTTTTTATAAAAAATGTTGGAGAAGTTTTTTTGTATCTCTCTTAGTTTTAAAAATATTACAATTTTTTCAAATATCTCAAAAATGAAGTAGAATATAAAAAAATTTTATTCTATATTTTTTGTAGAAAATTTAATTTCCTATCTTTTTACTTCAGTGATATTTTTCACTATTTTCAATAATTACCAAGTTATTAGCAAAAAACTAAAAAAAAAAATCACAACAATTACAAAATTTAATGTCTCAATATAATTATCATAATCTAAAAAAATTTATTATTCGCATCCAACACCATGCCATTCATTGATACATCTTTCAATTATAATAAAATAAATTTATTTTTCTTTCACATACAACATTTTTCAACCATCAAATCCTTTGATCTCATGTTGGCATGCACAATTTCTTGAATTTACCTTTCGTCAAATTCTTACGATTTTTTAATACTAAAAAAAATATTTCTCCTTGATCACAAGCATGTCTGTATGATCGAGGTTGTATGGTTCGAGTTTTCTCTCTTGCATTCGACGTGCGAGATATTTGCAATTTTTTTCCTCGACATTTTCAAATGAAAACTTTTTATTGACAGCTGTCGCAGACACTGCTGTGGTTTAGGAAAATTTTGAAATTTCATTTACACCTTGAAACAGAGCAAAAGAGTAAAAAAAAACGGTGAGAAACAGTTTTGCCGGAAGAGTGAGGAAAAAAAATGAAAATAAAAAGTAATAACTATAAATTAAATTGAAGCGTAAAAAAAAAAATAGTTTCAACTTTTTACCTTTTTCAATCACATAATTCTCGCACTGAGAAGAAACGAAAAAAATCCAACAAACTTTGTTATTATTTTTATTTCCTTTCGCTCTCCTTCTTTCATTTATTTTTCGCCAGCTGATAAAGCGGATTTAGGAGTGTGGCTCGTGCTCTCAAACTATCGTTAGCTTCACGAAGCGTGGTTGGTAGAGATAAACTGCATCACTGTATTCAGCTTTCGCCCGACAAAAATCTTTTTACTTTTAGCTTCTATTTCAGCATTCTGAAACAAAAAAAAAAAAAACAAACAATTATCGATATATCTCAAGCATTATTTTCTGCATGAAATAATTTTTTTTTCTCTCTTTTGTCTCAAATTCACGAATGATTGGTGCGCGGATTCTTTCCTGCCGCGGGCAAAAAAAAATTATTCGCGTATGTAACGAAAAGTGATCTGCTCACGGATATTGCCAGTGTGAAATGGACACCATGAATCACTCTGTGCACTCGTGCACAACGAATACATCACTCTTTCGTGATTTTCCCAGAATTCGACACACCATTGCTATCAGCCTCAATGCCCATCAATTGATACGCATGCATTTATGCGCTTATGTTGCATTTTTTTAATGGAATATTAAATTTTGAAAACAAAAGGAATTATTTAATTAAAAATTGTATTTTCTGATGGATTTCGTAGATTTTTTTTTAATAGTTTTTTTTCACATTATAAAAATTTTACATAAGTAAAGTAAAAAAAAAAAATCATTATTTAATGAGTTACGTAGTTGTGGAGAGAGTTTTCTCAGTATGTGGTTGAATTATCATAAGTTTTTGGACCGGAAATTAATCGCAAAGCATTTATTTACACAAGGAAATATTTACCCATCAAGCATCAATTGAATATGAGTAGGTATTCGCTGAAGTATGACGTGAAAACCGCGATATGAGTGTAAATATTAAATGAGAAATTCGTGGAAAACTGATGAGTTGGTTTAAATAAATACATATCGATCGAATTCCCAACTATTTCGAGTCTGACAGTTACGTCAATAAATGATAATAGTCTTATCTACACAATTGCTGCAGGGAAAATTTCATTCGGCAGTGGGAGAGTGACATTTGGATAAGGTTCACTAGGTATACAGAGGATAAAGGCTGGAGAATCCGACATGAATGCGTCTCCTGAAGTCGAGGAATAAAAGCGATGCTCTTCGTCTATATGTATTATGTAGTATGAGAGTAGAGTTTTAGACAGTGCTCATGATGAAAGCACATGAAAGAAAATTTCAACGATGGAAAACATCTTGAGATGGTTCATATGATGGGGAAAGTCGAATTTTGATCCGGAGTAAATGAGTAAATTATTTGTCCACTTGGATATTTCGTTGATATAAATTATTAGAATTATATAAACGTTTTATTAAATAGAAAATTGAATAAAAAAATTAACTAAAAATTTTTTTCTCATACATATACAGAGAAAAAAAATTTTTTTCTTCCATTTCAGTAGAATAACTTGTTTTAGGTCAGCCAAAAAAGCTTTTTTGTTTGTTTGTTTTTTTTTTAGTTGCATGAGTCTTAGCAATGACTTTTAGGATGTGTTTCATCGAGAAACAAAATTTTCATTTTTCTTAAAATTTATTTACAGGCAATTTTTTTTGGAGATTTTCGTGATATCATTTTTTTTTTTTTTAGTTTTTTGCTAATAACTCGGTAAATATGCAAGATAACGAAAAATGTTATGAGACATAAATGATTGAGGATAAAATTTCCTATAAAAAATGGAAATAAGGTTTTTCTGTATCTTTTTTTGTTTATAAGATGTTGATTTTTGAAATTTTTTATTTTTCAAAATATCTTGAAAACAAATTGAATTATTGAAAAAATTTTTTTTCAACATTTTTTGTAAAGAATAAAATTACCAATTAATTAACTGGAATAATATTTTTTAATATTTCCCATAGTTACCGAGTTAATGCAAAAAAACGGAAAAAAAAACACAAAAATCCCAAAAGATGCAGTTCAAAAATTCTTTTTCTTTTTTTAAACATTATAAAACGCATTTTTCATCTCTTCCCATGAAAAAAAAAATATTTTTTATGTTTTTTTTTAATGACAGGTAAATAAAAAAAAAATTTTATTTTATAAATTGTCGGATAAAATGGCGAAAATCAACATTTAATCACTCGATATTTTATTTTTAATAATAATAAATTTAATAAAATGATATAAAAGTAATTAATATAATTGACTGAATAAAGTTTCAATATAAATTTACTCGATGGGAAAAATTTGCACTCTACAACCGCGCACATATTATTTTTAAATTGCTTCTCTGGCTCTTGGGGATGATGCCTGTGCAAGGCACAAAGTCATTCACGGAAAATTGAGTTTCATCCATTGGCTGTCGGGTTTTATCTCAATCGCTGCTCCTTTATCCAATGGTCCACTGCGCCGCGTGCAGTAAAATACTTGCTCGACCTTACACACAGGACTATGCTGTATATTTTCGAGTAAATATTTGCACTTTATGTAATTTTAATCTCGATGCATATCCCAAGATTACTCACATTCTCAAATAATCCTTATCATACCAGGGGGATGAAAGCCTTGTTGCAGGCGCTTATAGACCAGCACGAAAGCATTAAAGAGGAAAATTTGTTTTGTGAATTTAATATACTCGACTTGATACACATAAAAGTTGCAAGGATACTCTCTAAATTTAAATTTGGTGTTTTTAAATCAACAAAACACTGAAAAATTGATGGAAAAATCGATTTTTTGTAATCTAGGTTTTTTTATTGCGTTATTAATATAGAAAGGACGAAAATGTATTATTTTTTTACATGAAAAAAAAAATTTTTTTTCATTAAAAATTGCAATTTATTTAGATATTGTTAGATATTGTTTTTTTTTTTTTGTAAAAAATTCATTATGTTATGTCAGTTAAAATAGATTATTTGTTGTTGAAAAAAATTAAATTTTATAATGATTAATAAAAAAAATTTTTTTTTTCTATAGAACCACGTTGGAAATTTTTGAGGTTTTGTCATTTTTGTGGTTTTTTAGGGGTTATCTCGGTAACTATGCGAGATAATGAAAAATATTATAGAAGTTAAATGATTGGAAATGTTATTTACTATAAAAAATGTAGATAGAAATTTTTTGATATTTTAATTAGTTTTCGAGATATTTTGAAAAATACAAATTTTAGAAAATCGATAATACCTCAAAAATTAAGATAGATATAAAAAAGTTTTTCATATATTTTTTGTAGGAAATTTTATCCCCAATCATTTAAGTCTAGTAAAAATTTTCATTATTTTGCATAGTTACCGAGTTATTGTTAAAAAACACAAAACAATTACGAAAACGGTGACATCTTCAAGGGGTACCTCTTTCAAAATTTGACAAAAAAAAATAATTTTTTTTTTCTTCCTTAAAAAATCTCCAAATTCATTATTGAAACTATCTCAACTCAAAAATAAAAAAATTTTGTTTTTTCGCTGACGTAACATTGATTATTCTACTCAAAAAATCATTAGGAGCATAAAAAAAATATTTAAAAATAAAATTTAATGAAAAATGCCTTGAAACCATTAAAAAAAATATCTTAAAAATTCTAATCAAAAATAAAATTTATTATTTATCAAAAGAAAAAAACTTTAACCTTCAAAAACTTAAAATTTTTGACAGATAAATAAAAAAAAAAATTCTAATCATAAAAAAAAAACATGAGATAGTTAAATTAAAAATGAGTTTGTTGAATATATAGACAGAGTGAGACATCAAAGGGGATGATCTCTGAGAATTGTCTTCTCTCAGACGAGACGTATAATTTCCGTGTCTGACTTCAAACGCACCTACATCACTGGACAAGTAAAAAGCAACTGCGAAGGAATTAAAGAACGAGGAAAACGTCGAGAGTTTGTGACCATAGTAACCGCAGAGATTTACGATTGTCCATACGATGCTTCTGGCCAAGGCTACGAATTTCCTCCGGTGGGAAATGGCTGAAGAGCACGGCCATTAGTGTGAAAAAGACAAGTTTTTCTGTGGTGAAAAAAAATCGTCCATTTGGTGGCGCACACATGGCGGTGGGTCTTGAGGTGTTAAATTATGGCATTTGATAACGACGATTTTGTACTTTCTTACGGATCTATACTTTAAATAGTCGATTCTATCAAATCTAAGATATCCAACTAATGCAACAAATCATCAGAAAAACCCTTCATCAATTAAAATTATTTATAAATTTTTTTTTTTAGTATTTTTGAGCGGAAAAAATTCTTATAAATTTTTATTTGACTATAATCCAACAAATAATGCAATTTTAAACAATTATAAATTTTTTTCTTGTCTTAAGTGTACAAGAAATGTCCAACTAACTGAACTATGCAAGAAATCATAAGAAAAACTTTCGATCTATCGATAAAAAATAAAAAAAAAAAAACAAAAATAAAAAGAAATAGGAGAATAAATTCATAAATATTTTTTCTATAAAATTCAATTACCTATCATTTGATTTCTATAACATTTTGTTTTTAATTTAACAGAATTTTAAACGTGAAAAAAAAAAATTTTTTTTTAAGAATTTTTTTTTAATTTTCAATTTTTTTAAGTCTAAAAAAAAACTATGATGTATAATTTATTGTTTAAAAATTTCAAAAACTATATTTTCAGATCGTAAAATAAATTTTTTTTTTTTTATATTAAAAAATATGTAAAACCAGTGTATAATAGCAGTTTCCGTCGTTAAAAATGTTGAATCGACCTCGAAAACACTATATACATGCACTTTACCATTTTGTCCAGTTATTCCCGTCTTTTAAGACTCGTTTTTCCCTTCCGCGCAACTTTGCCAAGACTCTGTTGGCCTTGATCCAGTCGTAAAAGTATGTACACAAACACTTGCACAGACTTTCTGTGGTTTGCCGTCGTGAGAGTCTTAAAAGTCTGCGTTATCAGAGAGTCTCAATATGTCTGGCGGGTCACGGAACCGCCGAAAACGCAATTTCCGAGGTGGAAATTTCCAAGACTTTTTCATAGAAAGCCAAGAGGAAAGAGAGAGGACGTCAAGTACCTCAATAAATTCAACTTTTCTCCCGAGGTCTTGTTTTTATGTTGAGAGGCGCAGACGTCTACCTTCGAGTGTAGCTGATGCAATTTTTACAAGTGGTTTGCACGAGAAACTGCCGAGCAGAGTCAATGTGAATAAAAAAATACAAGGGAAAAGAGCGAAAAAAAAAAAAAAAATCAGCCTGAGTAGGGATAATTGACGCATATACGTGTCTTGACTGATGTAAGAGAGGCCCAGACTTGCCAGTGAGAAATGTGCAACCAATGTGCACTCTGTCTTCAGTATAATCAATAAAAATCCAGTCTTTCATCTTAAGTTTTTTTCCGCGCCAAATTACAGTAATAAAAGTGCCATAATGACAGTTCTATACTATTTCCTTGATTTTATGCACGTTTTTTAACACTATTTTTCCAATCAATTTTCATTGCTTTAAAAAAACCTTGTGATCTCACTTGGATATTAAAAAAGTTGTATTTTCCCTTAAAAACTTAACTTATTGAATGATAAAAAATTTTTTTTATTCGTGTAATTGCTTCCTCTATTGGTTATAAGCTAAAAAAAGTGGAAAATAAATAAAAATTTTCCGATAAAAATTATAGTTGATGTTTGAAAATAATTTTTTTTTATTGTTAAATAGTTACAAAATTTTTTAATTTAGTTTAAATTGGTGAAAAAAATTTCGAATATATCATTTAAACTCGAATATATCATTTAAACAAGAGTTTTTATTGATATTTGAGTTATCACCAGAAAAATCACAAAAACAATAAAATTTTTTAAGAAATTTTTTTTAATTCCAATATGAAAAATAATTTCTAATTTTCAATTTTTCTTAATTACAACTTTTAAAAATTAAATAATCAATTAAATCCTAATTTTTTACGGAAATATATTTCCCATATATTCCTCCAAATAATTATTAAAACTCATTCAAACACCCTAGTAGAATAAAAGTCATAAAAATGTCAATATCAACCCCTAAATCTCCAATAAACCTTCTAAAAATCGTCGATAAAATATCTAGTACAAAAATCATCTAAAATTTAAAATATCCTTCAATAAATCATCCTTAAAAAAAGGAACTAAAAAGAAAAAAAAAATCTTTCACCACTAAAATTTCAGATATTTCATCATTATTTCCAATAAAATCCATAAAAACGATCATTTTTTCTCAATCTCCTGAAAATAACGAAAAATTCCACAATGACACAGGACACAGGGGAAATTAATAGGTCGTAGGATACTTTCACAATGCTTTTAGTCTTGCAAGCAAGTCATTAGTTGCCTAAAAGAGACAAATTTTTCCACTCGCTCATGTGAAAAAATTTTTTTTCGGGTTTTTTTTTTTTGCAGAGCACGTCTCGAGGTCACATCCTTCCTTTGGCGCGATTTTATGGGACAAGCGCGCACTGAGGCGCCCCCCGTTGGCACTAACCTGCCACATATAATTCCAAGGGATGAAGGGTTGAATTTATACATCTCAGAGCAATATAACTTCTTGCCTTCTTCCCTTTTACACACGTGCTCCACTTTTTCAGCGCTATTTCACAATTTCTCTCTACTCCGGAATAACTTAGCAAAATAACTCGACAGTTTTTTTCACCATTGCAGCTCTAAAAATTTTGATAAATAGCCCAGGGAAAATATTTGATTGCTATAGAGGCTGGCAAGATCGATAGACGCTAGGGGTATTATACCCTCTTCACGAATCTCACTCTCCGATGCAATATCCTCACAGCACGACGAACCCTCTCCTTCACACGCCATGCCTCGAATTCCTCCGCTACGTGTACACATCAACTCTGCACGCCGTCCACCCCAATGGTCAACCCCCCTGTCGTTCAATATCGTCGCTCCATTTGTAGTATCCAGACACGAACCTCACGCTAATAGTTGCTGATTTACATCCTTTCAAAGTTTTTTACTGTCCCGGGTTATTTTGTAAAAATTTTCGAAGAATTTTTTAATTGATTTAGGTCGATAGAAAATTTATAAATTTGATTTATCATTTTTTTTCCATTTTATTTTCTATAATTATTCGAAAAATCGATCAGGAAAAAATTTATTTTCTAATACAAAAGGTTTTTGAAATCGATTAAATAGGATTAAATATTTTTTCAGGCAAAAAACAGGCTTTTATTAAAATAAATTGTTATTGAAATTGTGAATTTTGTTCAGATAAAAATACTATAATTTTATTCGCGGAGGTTAAAATTGTCTTTTCGATTATTTGAGAATTTTTTAAGAAGGGTTTTGTGACTAATTTAAGTCGATAAACAAATTAAAAATAATTTTAAATAAAATTATCTAAGAAAAATGTCAAATAATATTTTTTTATATTTTCTTTCATTTTCAAGATATTTTGAAAAATAAAAAATTCAAAAAAATAGTAATATCTCAAAAACTAAGAAAAATACAAAAAAAATTCATTCGAAATTTTTCGTAGGGAATTTCATCTCTGATAATTTACTTATAATAAAATTTTTTATTATCTCACTTACTTAGAGAGTTATGGCTAAAAAACTAAGAAAAAAAAACGACCATAATAATGCATTCAACATAATTAACTGAATTTTAAATTTGTCAACTAAAAAAAATTCAATTTAAATCACGGTAATAATGATGTATTAAATTTTGTATAAATTAAAAAATAATTTCAAGATTTTTCAAAAAAAAAAAAAAATTTCAAAACTTCAAAAAAATTGCTGCATTTATCGTATAGAATTACCACGATATAATATCATCAAGTGCCTATAAATCAAGACTAAAAATAAAATAAAATAATTTTCTCAGATAATTATTGGTACTAATTGAGTTGGTGCAGGTTTTGAAAGTTATTGAACGAGAGTTGAAGGAGGGGAAAAAAAAGTAAATTGGAATTATATGTATGATATAGAGCGTACAACCCCCAGAGCGAAAATTCGTAAAGTTTTGGATGATTTTGCCAGGAGCGGGGAATGTAAGACTTCTGGAGTGAGGTTGGAAATAAGGGTGAGAACCATCAGGGAAGTACGAGACGTACGACTCAGGGGTTACTCGCCGAGTTGAATAGCGACAGCAAAGTATCTCGCTTTCGCATTCTCCAGGAAAACGAGAACTGTCAGTAGTCGGCACGACGAATAGGATATATTAAGGTCGAGATTATATCGCCTGGTGTATCATGTACCAGAAAAAATACCACGTCATTGCTTCATAGTGTCTTGACAATCCTATGACTCATTTTTATTACTGACAAAAAAACCAAAATTTCCATATATAACAACTTAAAAATAAAAAAAAAATTCTTAGACACGTTTTAAGACTGAAAAAAATTTTTTCTGAATATTTGAGGTCAATTTATAGGTCTCTGTGACCTTGAAGAATTTTATCAAGATATTTCTGATCGATTTGGTGAGTGGCGACAGTCGGAAAAAAAATTCAAAGACCGATTTATTGGCTACTCGAAGTTGGAGAATTTTTTTTCATTGTTCAAAATTGATTGATAGGATATTTTCAAGCTTAAAAAAAATAATTGAGCTGTCTAAGGTCGATTGGTGTTGAAGAAAAAATTTTTTTTTCTAGTTATAACTTGTAAAAAAAATTGTTTAAAATTTTATTCCGATGCTAGGAGACTGTTTATCGAGGATTTGGCGTGATTATTTTTTTGTTATGAGTATTTTTTTTATTTTTCTGCATGGAGCTAGGATAATAATTCAACTCGAAATTTCCGGTACAATGGATGATAATCAGAAGGATTTAAACGGCTGAAAGAGAGGCTCTCGAGTTGCGACAAAGGCATTACAGATCGAAGGCTTTTACCTCTATTTCTGCAGGTAATGCCACTCGAGGCGGCGGCGGGAAAGTCGGGGGATGCGCCGCGCAGGGTTTTCCCGTTGCCGCGCGGATGTTTCCAATGTTCACATCGTGCCGCGGCGCGAGCGAAGTAACACAACCGCACATTTCTCCTCGAGCTTTCCACTCTATTGTTTATAACGTGGCCGTGACAGTATGTCGTTCTTTCGCGGGCTGTGGAAGAGCAGTTCCAAGCACAAGAGTGAGTAAATTCACATTTTACCCGACATTTTGTCGTCAATTAATTGAAATTTATATCCGGGAAATTTTCTTCGTTCAATTGCCGGCACGTGCGAAAAATTCTGTCGACTATAAACAATTAAACTCGAATTTTTACCCTATTAATAAACTTTTTTTTTTTGATTGATTAGACTGTATTAAAATTTAAATTGATTTTAAAATCATTTTTTTTGTAATTTTTTGTGGATTGTGCGGTTTTTTGTGTTGAAAATTTGTAAATTAAATAATTTGGTTGAGAAATTTTTTATTATGATGGTTGATTTTGTTTTGCAATTTGAAAAATTCAAAAATATAATTCCTTTGTGGAAATAGTTGAAAAGTTTTTGAAGATGTAAATTTTCCACAAGTTTTTAACATATTAAATTGAAAAGTTAAAAATAAGGTTTGAATAATTTTTTTAGGAGGTGATTTAATTTTTGTTTTCGTTCGTTAGTAATTTTTTTTACCTGGCGAAAATATATAATCATTTTTTTATGATTATACGTCCGTCTATTAGAGAGCACAGGCTTTTTTTTTTAGTTTAAGAATTTTCCTCTTTTAAAATAATATATAGAAAGAAAATCGTCCAACATTGAATGAGAAATGTCGAGAATATAATAAGAGCGAATTATTTTTTTTTTATTTCTACTTCTTTGTGAGATAAAATTTTCCTCTTCACTGAGCAATGTTCTTTCCTAATTTTATAATTTGATAAATTATTTTTAAAAAATACGTCTAAAGTCTGAAAACATTGAATTAAACGATAAATCAAAATTATTTATTTATTTTTTAATAATTTAAAATTTTAAAATCTCCAACTAAATTTCAAGATTTTTTAATTTCTAAAAAATTTCAACTTTTTTCATTTTTTTTTATTAATTTTTTGTTGACGTACAATTAAAATTTTAAATGTGTTTTCGATTTCTTAAGAATTTTTTTATCGCTTGTGATGTCCGTTAGTATACTGAGATTTGCACGGAAAGGCGATCCCCAATAGCAAAGCTAAAGTCTGCGTGCTGACCGGTCTGCTTGTAAGAATATCTTATTTTTAAATCTTTTTTTTCTTACTTTAGGAAGTATACTTATAACACTATAAATTTTGACATTTTTGCACATATCTACAATTTGTAGGGATTTTTTTTTTAATTCCAAAACTCACGATTTTTGTTTAGATCGAAATTTTTATATATTCAAAATTCATGATTTTTGTATATTAAAAAACATCGATATCCAACTAATCCAAAATTTTTAATTTCATTTATAAAACCTTAAAATTTTAACTGAAAAATTTCGTAAATAAAAAATTTTAACTAATAATTTTAGAAATTAAAAATTGAAGATAACCAATTTAATTCAAGAATTAAAAAATTTACGATTTATTAAATCATACAATTCAAAATTTTATATCCAAAATTGAAAGAAATTAAAAATTTCAAATTTCTTTTTAAATATTTCAAAATTTTTAAAAATCCAAAAAAAAAATTGTAAATATGAACAATTAACACGGTAAATCTCGGGGTAATAATTTTTAACGATGTCTTTCCCCTTCACACCAAGGACATTCGAGGCCGGTTAATTTTCTTAGTCTGCCTGATAGTGAGAGAACGCGCGCGAGAGGCCAATAATAATTGGCGCTCGTGATAATGCGCAAGAAGAGACAAGAACTGATATACACAGAGGACGCGACACAGAGGCCGTTAACGCGATTACCCGACATAAGCCGTGCATAATAGCACAGTACAACCATAGAGGAAGTGCATTAAAAGCACAAAAAAAATGATCGGTCATGTATTTTTAAAATATCGACGTCGAGGAGGAATTTAACAGAAAGTGTAAATTTGCGAAAAGAGACAAATGCAAATGACCCAACAGCTGGTGTGATCGACGGCAGGCAGCGCTGATGGCGAGAGGATACGGAAAAGAGGCAAATGAGAGGACGAGGTGCCATTGAGATTGCACCTGGGAATTGTCACAAAATGTGAGAGAGTGGAGGAAGCAGCTGCACTATTCGCAATGCATTTAGCAAATCACTTTGCACAAAAGTTGAATTTCTTTTTCTCCTGCGTAACATATATAATTGTAGCCAAATTCGGATCGAGTAAGTTGCAATATTGTCATCAATTGCTTGCACTCGAGCTGTCCCGAAGCCAGAAGCAGCCGGTGAGCAATCATGATTATCGTATCGGAAGTAGTCAGCTACTCTCGGTGTGTATTGCGCAGAAATTCTATCGGTGCATTTTCGTGGTTCATGTTTAATAGCACTACCTACACATCAGCTATCGAAAATCATGGAATTTATTATTTTTACCAATAGCCATAGATATCAGATGTATTGACTGTGCACATGGTATTTTTCTCTCGGTAAAATAAAAGTTTATCTGCCTGTATATGTGTGGGATTACATTTGTTATTTTTTTTTTGTTTGTTAGGAATTTTCAGATGAAAAGTCGGATTTTTCTTCAGAGGGTTTTTGTTTTATAATCTACATTATTGAAAATATTGGAATAAAAAAAATATTGAAAATCTTTTTTTTTTTATACAAAATGTGGAAAATTTCTAAACAGACATATGCAGGAGTTTTTTCAAAAATTAAAAAATTTAGAAAGAAATCAAATTTAAAAAAATTTTGTTTTATCGTTTTTTTTTTTTTTGCTCTGATAGTTTAAAATGACGCCAGGGGGTTGCAAAATTTTTTGGGTGTTTTTCCGACTCTGAAATAACTGTAGAAAAAATACCATCATGAAGCAAAACATTTAACACTATATTTCTTAATTATTTTCAATAAATTTGAGGTTTGAGGGCGTGCGATGGTCTTTAAGGTAATGCTAGAGGGTTGTAAATTTTTTTCGATATTGTTTAAAACCTAAATAAAAACCTCAAAATTTTAATAAGTCCAAAAAACATTAAATTATCAAATTATTGAAAAAAAAATTTTTTTTTCCTTCAAGAATTTTTTTCTTCTAATTTTGCACAATAACTCAAATTTCAAAATGATTGAGAAGAGAACTTTTAAAGTTAATTACCACCGCGTAGATTCAGTTTTAATTCAATACCAAACTTTTGGTTAAAAGTCGAGAAATTGTTTCATGTTATTAGATTAGCAATGTATGAGAGCAAAAAAAAAAAATCTATCCATTTATATGTACTTTTCAACCCTCTCAATTTTCAATATGAATTTTATTTTTATTTTATTTCATTTTTTTTTTATATTGAATAGAAACAAAACAGCTTTTATAAATGAAATTCATCATGATAAATCACAATAACTCGATAGAATAAACATTTATCTACATTTTTAAAACAATTTTTTTTTCCTTCTATATATATAAATGACTTTTAATAAAAGAACCTTTTATTTTACATTTTCCAATGTATTCGATATTTTATATTAATAAAAACAGATCATTATGTTACAAAAAATAGATATAAAAGGCCTCTCAGGTGCTCTACTTTTTTATCTCACGTGAAACTTAATTTTTTTTACTTTTTCATTAAATCAATTAATACTATATATACTTGACAATTTTTTCCACTTGAAACTTCTGAAACAATTTCATCCCCTAATTTGATATTGAGTACTAAAAAAAAAAATCCTTCCGGGGGTTATGAAATTTTTTACTCGGTAAACTCCTCAAGTTTTTAAAGCTGTCTTGAAACTGATCAACTCAAAATCTAATTTTCAAGCTTATTTTCTCAATTGTCTCCCCCCACGTAAAATTCACAAAAAAAAAAAAACCCTTAAAAAATACTTTCTCTAATTTTAATAAAATCCCGACGAAAAAAAAAATTCTTTTAAACCGTGTACAATTAAAGAAAAAACGATTTTTCCTTTAAAAAACTCATGAAATAATTAATTCTACGAGAAGCAATGAATTCAATTCCATTAAAAACATGTTAATGAAATTTTAATTATTCCCAGTTGCATTTCAATGTATAATTAAATTAAATAAAAAATATATTACTCAATATATATATACCCTCCAACAACCTATCCAATCATTTCGGCTGACATTGAGTTTTGATAGAGGAAAAAAAAATCTACCCGATGGCGCTATCGACAAACGCATTTCCCCCAACACGTACACACTATCTACAAAGTCTGACAACAACAACAAAAAAACCCTATAAAGGATGTGGAGTGTATTGGAACACGATAACGATGCAGCAAAGCATTCAAACTGCAATATTAAATTTTTTTTTTGAAGAAAAAAATTTTTTCAAGCTTTAAATATGTAATAAAATATTCTCCGAGTGACTTGGGACAGCTTTTTAGGTTGGTACACTTAAGAATATTTATTTTCCTCACTGTAAAAGTCGACTTATTCAACAGAGGAATATTTATTCGGCAAGTGGCGCGCTCGTAATTTGGAATCATCAAGTCCCCAAGGTCCTAAATTCATTTTGGCTTGCGCTCGTCGACGACGGATCGTACTGTCTGTATATAGGTACATACATAGTCGTCCTATGAATATTCAAGAGACGACAGAGAGTGGGTACATTGCGTGGTTTCACGCACGATTGAATTCATCGCGACGAGTACTGGCGCACGCTTACGAGGGCTTTCCGTGATCGTCTCTGGCCCTCGGTGAATTTAAATACACACAAATCAAGGGGGATTATTCGGCTCGGGCTTTGCCAATGTTGTTTGTCTGTCGAAGAAACAAGTGATAGTTAATGTTGAAAGAGTTTTAGTGGTTGTACGAGTGAAATCGCGTGCGATCAACGCACTAGACTGCAGACAACAGTTGTTTGTCGAAGATACAAGTCTATAAATGACTGACTAAAGTCATTATGCATATCGACTAACTAAAAAAAAATATAATCATGATTAAACAGACATTTTATTAACGATATATCGCGTCAGTAATGCCGAACGAACGCGTGATACACGTTTTTTTTTCATTAATGTATCGATAACTTGGTGAATCAGTGAAATAACGAAAAATGTCAAGAGAGTTAATTAATAGAGAATTAAATTCTCTATAAAAAATGTAAGACAAATTTTTTCTGTATTTTGCGTAGTTTTTGAGAGACTTTGAAAAATAAGATTTTTTAACAATTTTTCTAATGTTTTTCGTAAGGAATTTAATTCCTGATTGATTGAATTTTATGATATTTTTGGTTATTTTGATTATTTATCGAGTTATTATTAAAAAACTGAAAATAAAAATGAATTAAGGGATGAATAATCAATGTTAAACTAACCTAAATCGGATAAAATAACAAAAAATAATAAAAAATTCAATCCACGTGATAAATCTGAATTTTTTCACAAATAAAATCGACTGAAAGCTAAAATAATTTATGATTAAACCCGAACAATCTCAATCTAAACAAAACGTTGTAAAATTGATCCAAATATAAAAATGTCAATTTAACAAACCCTAAAAAAAAAATAAACGTTCAAAATAAAGTTTTATTCAGCGGTCCAGCGAGTGAAGTTGTTCGATAATGCTAAATGTCTATTTGAGGCATAAACTTTAAGAGAGTTCACCCATCGAATAATATATGTAGATTGGTTGTACTACTCTCCTATTGAATAAATAACTTATAAAGACATTTTTGTGATGATAAATTATTGCAGAACGTGAGCTGAATTCTATAAAAACAACACATGACCAATTTTCTGATCAAAATTCCGATCAATAAATTTTTTTTCCAACAAAAACTTTTATTTTTCCCCCTTTAACCAATCAAGTTCGTAAGAAAAATTAAATTTTTCAATTAAATTCATATGCAAACAAAATATTTTCATTAGAAAAAAACAAATAAAAATATTTTCTATGATCAAAAGTCATTTAAATCAATTTCCGAGTATTAATTTAAAATAGCCAAAGGGTAAAATATAAAAATATTGAAGCTTTAATTGAATAAAATGATGAAAGCATGCGAAATTAATTTTAAACAAATGTTATAAAAAGGTGTGCTACACGAATTTCATTGCTCTCACGCTTTCCTAACGATTTTCATGCTGAGCTTTGTCCCTGGGAGTTGATCGTTACTCGAATCTACCAACGCAATTAAGGAAATACTCAAGTACACTCGTATTTCCAGCCCTCGGGGTACGAGTAAAAGCGTCGACGATGGAAAGAGAAATTTATTTGTGTATATTCCTCAAGAGAGTGTTCAAATATTCATATACCCAAGAGATTTATAATTTTAAATGCATCTAGCACCACTGACAATCAATAAACCAAGTGTCTGGTTGATAAAAAAAATATTAAATGGGTGAAAAAAAATTTTATTTCATCCATTAATGGCAGCTGAAGGTGTTGGACACTAGATGTAGTCGTTGGAAATGAAATTTACTGAGACTGAGAGTAAATTTAGTATAGATATACAAGGATATACTCTTGGGACGAATTAGAAATCAGCTTACCTATACGAAACGAGGTGAAACTCAATTTAAATACAAATTAAATGATACCCCGGTGCGCCTGCGAAGCTTTTCTCTCATCTTGCCAACCTCTGGGCCCTTCTTTCTCACCAACACTAGCTCTCTGTTTGTCCTGATAATTTACCAAGGACATCCAATGGCCCGAGAGTCCCGCCCAATCATCGGAAATTCCTCTACAGTTCACAAGAGATATTTTTTTCTCGCTGATACAGCGAGTACACACCCACTTTGCCAAGATAAATTTCCTCTCTCTGTTGCTACAGGGACGATATCTAAAATATTAATGAGTAATTAAACTGCAAAGCTTTAAAATGTACGACTGAATTATTTAGGATTTTTTGGTAGAAAATTCTCTGTTGTGGTTTGGGAAAGATCCAAGAGATAAAATAGAGAAAAAAAGCATCGATAATAGAATTATTTTGAAATTGATCATTATGAAAAATAAATTGTATACTAAAAATTTAAGCAACGATTCAAAAGAGACTCAGTATTATTTTTTAATGATTTTTTTTTTACATAGATATCACGTGTTAAAAAATTGAAAAAGACTTGTTTTTTGCTAATATCTCGATAAGGGTGCGTGTTAGACAAATTTTGGTAAGGACCTTTTTTGTAGATAATGAAATTTTCTACAAAAAAGGTCATTCGAGAAAAATTTATATCTCCAGTGGTTTTAAAGATATTTTGATTTAAGAAAAATTTTATACACGATTTAGTAATTCTATTGTTAAAAAAATTTTTTTTTTATTGTTTTGCATGTTTTAGTTTATTTTTAATGCAATTAAAAATAAAATGAGGTAAAATTAAGACGTCAAAAATGATTTTCAACCAATCCAGAAAAAAAACTTTCAAATTAAAACAATTTCAATAATTTTATCTTTTTTTTTTCAACCATGTGAAGTATTTTTATCTCGAATATATTTTTTTTTGATTTCTCATGAATTAAAAATATTTTTTTTTGATAAAGCCTCGCCAGTTTCAGGCTTATACGAGTGTAGCACACTGCAAAGCATGTGACGGGGCCGAAAAAAAAATAATGAAAAGTGTGTGCATCGTTTATCGTGAGTCAGAAAAGTGCCGGCAGGCATTGGGCTATAAAAGCAAAACTGCGTTATATGTATGGGAGCACGTAGATTTGCACGAAAACTCCAACATGACCCTATCAAGTCCCTGCTCGTGTAGAGGATAGGTACATTGGCCAACTATAGGCCCTGTCTATAATACAATTGTGCTGCACAAGCCGCCGACAAAGTTTGCATACTATGCTCGACCAGTTTAATTGCTAAGCCTCAAGCAGCATAGATATATTTCCAGTCAGATACAGTATCTTTTAGGTGCATGCACGGATTCTCTATTAAATTCAGAGAGGTTAATACAATCAACATATTAAATTTAATTTAGCTTGAAAATGAAGTACTATTTATTAAAGATATTCATGTCAATCACGAACCAAGGTTGAGAAAATGATTTTTTTTTATTTAATCAATAAAACATTAACTTGACTAGGAATTTTTTCATTTACGAAATTAAGAAGTTTTGTAAAAATAGCAATAAACTATATGAAAAAAATTTTCTTTTGATATTTTAATTATAAAGGTCACTTGTGAATTTTTTAAGTTTTCAATCAAATCGATTTCAATGTTTTCGAACAACCTCTATGCATAATAATATTTTTTTGTGACGCAAAATATCTCACAAAATAAAAAAATAAACAAATGCAACGTTTTAATATTGAAACACACAAAAAATGTGAAAAAAAGCACAAAAAATTGTTTACAACTATTATTTTCAGATACGAAAACTAAAAAAACAAAAATACTCGATTTTTTGGCTTGGTCTAAAAAATATATCAATCAACAATTTAAAGCTTTTAATTAAATTAAAATAATCGACTATATCGAAAGAGAACAAAGGGATTGTAATGCATGTAAAAGTCGATGTGAAATAAATAGCGTGGTTTTTGCCTCTGGGCTTACGTCGCTGCTCATAAATTTCGAGCTTTTCCCTCTACCTATCCACATGACAAGATATAAATTTCAGTTATATACCACAAATGCGAAATATACAGTCTCAACAACACCAGTAGACTCTATTTTACCAAAATTAACCTTAAAACTAAATAATCCAACCATTAACAAACTAAAATAAATTTAATAAATGAACTCTAGCCTCAAAACCATAAAAATTTCTAACCTCTATTTGCCTTAACCTCTTTATAATGTCGCCCAGAAGTTTCTCAGTCCACCTAAACCATAAATTCACTCGACCACACGCGATTTGCCCGGCGTCACACTAAATTCTAGAATAACCTATGTGTACATATCCGCGCAGAGAGCACAAACCCACTGGGGCCCATTTGAGAATCCTCTTTTTTCGGCCATTTTAATGCTACCTACACACTTTACAAGCTTTTACTCTACTTTTATTTATTTCCCTCGGAATTTTCGTTGGTTTTTTTCCCCGCCACCAATGCCAGCAAGCGTCTTCTGAGCGAGTCGGGGAGAGAAAAAAACACAACAGACGTTGCAATTTCTCCGTGAGGGCAGTCGAGCAGACAAAGCTCACGCGCGCTCTCCCGTTAGTGCTCCGACTTGTTCCGGACAGTCGAGACTATAAAGGCAGATGGCGTTGCTTGTACTAAAGTTTTTATTACTGCGAGAATTCCCTAGTTTTGCGCAGCTCGATCTACCGTTAACGGCACAAACACAAAGAGAAAGAGGTATCTTCATCATCCTTTGAGCGTCGCATTCTCAATGGAACAAAGTTTTTGCGTGTGTCGACGCGACGAGCTATTGACACATTTATTCTTTGTTGCAATATATCAGAATGTGTTTTTTTTGTGTTCAATAGAGGGTAAAAAAAGGGAAGAATGAACTGACAGACGAGGATAAAAGCCACGGCATCGCCAAATCGATCTGACGACCCGGTAATCCTTGGACCGTAATAGGATTTCATCGCGCTACCAGCCGGCATCGTTCCCGCTGGCAACTGGGATTAGTTTTGGGGCAAGTTACATGCCCGTGCCGTCATCAGCTGTTGCCATGGCACATACACACATATATAGTTGGCCTTATCTTGGCCTTTTCGGTCTTCGAAGCAACTCCGCGGGTAGAGCTTGATAAACGTTACCGCGAATAAGGAGCTGAGGACCAAAGACAATGGCTTCCTTGCTGGCAGGATTAACGGCACAACAAAGTTGCCTCTTCTTTGGATTATCCGACGGCGGAACGACACCTTTTCCGCGTGCAATCAACTACATATATTCTGGTTTTATAAGACTAACTTTGCGAATCAATGACTTTTGCGATACCTACTTATTTTGAGTAGGGAATATTGGACGCAATTTAAACAGAGAGTTATATTTTGATAAATATTCATGTAGACAATAACACAGCAATGTGTAAACCCAAATTTTTTCGTAATAACTAATATAGAAATGATTTTTTGCGCAAATTTTTAAAATTTCCCTGCATAAGAAAAAAACCATGTGAAAATAATATAAACCGACTTTGGAATTTCTTGTCTACAATTTCCGTAACAAAATGAAGTTATTTCAAATGAAAATTTAAACAATCCTTATAATATATCATTTTTTAAGAACTCCTCTAATGTATTAAAACAAATTCACCACATGAGAGTCAAAAAAAATTCATGATAAAAATCCTAAAAATACATCATGTGCATTCATTCGTTTATTTAGGACGAGTATGTATGCAGTAGTAATAAATGCGAAAATTCCTGATTTTCTCTTGGTGGAAAAGCCTTTTTAACGCTCACATCCTTCAGTACTCGTCTACTCAGCATTGCGGTGTACCTTCCACTTGGTTTGATTTTTTTATTTATTTATTTTTTGTTGTGGGCAATATTGACATTGCCGTTGGGACAGGCGATATACGAAGGAAAATAGTGCATGCATGAATATAAAAATGCCTCGGCACCTCGCTCGGGGATTTTATTTCTTTTTTTTTTTTTTGAGCTTGTTGGAAAGTTAAGGAGAGTCCGCACGTGCTTGTCGTTTGCATTGAGAAGCGCTGGAAAGGGGGGAGCAGAGTTTTTTTTCCTGACATGAAAACGTGGACGGAAGAAGATGGGTTAGACACACCCATGGAGTTTCATATTGGAAAAGACCTTGGTGGAGGTTGGGAAATACTTTCCAACTTGGTGTCGGCCGGATGTCGAGTGTCGCACTCCTCAGGGAGCAACTGACAACCAAAGTCTCTTATACATACGAACACTATGTACATACACTTCTGCTTTTTCCCTTGCTATTCTTCCCTCGAGACTCACCACTTCGTGTACATGTGAATCCAGGAGATTGCAATCTCTACTGATCGCGTTTGCCGTCTTCTGCGTGATATTTATGTTTTTTTTTTTTCGCGCACCCCTCGAGATGATAAAAACAGGCTAGAGAGAGCGCGTTTTTGTCTACTTATCTTGGACACCCAACGTGCAATAGATCTTAATGATTTTTTTCACGATGATTTATTACTTTGATGTTGTGTACGTTGATACGTTCTCGGGTTTTCCCTCGCAATTTTCACGAGATGTATCAGTTCCAACCTGCAGTTTTCAACGTGCCGGGTGTATATATATATAAACTCGAATATATCTTTTGTAAATTATGAAAGATGAGCGCGGCGGAAACTCTTGGCGGAAAATGTATAGGATTATTTATAGTAGAATTTTTTTTATATACTAATTTTTCGTAGAAAGTTTTTAATGAGATACCGGAGAATATAATTTTTTTGATTCAGTTTTTTTTTTTGTTAACATTAAAGGAGATTATTGATATCATAAAAATTTATACACATGTATAACAGTGTTTTTTTTTTTAAGTTTTGAATGAGATTTTAAAAGTGTTAATTTTTTATGTTTTATTAATTTTTAATTTTGTAATTTAGGAGAAATTTCTCGGCTGACTGTACATGGAGTTGTCTACTGATTTTACGGGGGAAAAAATTGATAAGGGATATCAAAAGATAATTTTTATTTTGAAATTTGAGAAAAAAAATTTTTTTAGCTGATTGTAGAATTATTAATAAACAGTTTTTTGAAAAATATTTTCATTTCATTTTTTCAGAGGGCTTTGAATGATTTTGTTGGAATTATTTTGTAATTTTGAAATTTGGGAAAAAAATTTTTTTGTGGCTGACCATACATAGAATTATCTACTTAAAGTTTTTTATAAATATGCACTAGCATTTTTGTTTCAGGTGTTTTAAATTCAATATTTGGGGTTAATAATTGAATTCTGTAATTTCGGGAAAAAAAATTCGTCTGACCATAGATGGAATTATCTACTTAATAAGTTTTTTGCAATAAATAATTTTTTAATGTACGTGAAATGACACACTTGAGAAATGAAATTATAAGTATGTTTTCTTTTCTTAAAAAAGATATTAATAAACGATTTGAAAATGTTTTTTAATTTCGGAAAAAATTTTTTTTCAACTACTCATAATGAAATTAATTATGCATCAAAATTATTAATTAATATTTTATGTTTTTAAGTGTTTAAAATAAGATATTCATGAATATTTTTATAATTATGAAATTTTTATTGAAAAAAAAAAAAATTTGGCTGACCATAAATCGGTTTTTCTACTGATTTTTTTTATTCAAGCATAATCTAATAGAATTCCAAAGTATTTTGAGTGAAATATTTAAGAATAATATTCAAATTTAGTAACTTCTGAAAAAACAATTTTTTGGCTGACCATAAACGGCATTTTCTACTTAAATTCAGCTTCAGAGTGAATCGTGCAGGTTTTTTTCCTCTGCAAGTATAGAAAAATTAAATTTACGTTATATTATACAGAAACCCAGCAAAACAAAGTTTGCCTTTTCTAAAAAAAAAAATTACTTACTCCCTGCAAAAAAAAAAAAGAAAAAAATTAAAAATATACATTTTTTATTATTTTTCATGTGTATTCACTTCAGTATTAATTATTTATAGAATAATAAACTGCAGAGAGTAACTTTGTGGAGGATTTAATGTGAAAAAAAGTAGCCACGGAAGAAAAATTTGTAATAAATAATTTCATAAAAAAACTCATACTCGTGGAATTATAGAGAATTTTTAAATGCTAAAGAATATAAAATAGGTAATAAAACAACTTCACAAGCGTTGTGTAATAATGAAGCATCGCCAATTTTTTTCCTTCCATTTTTTTTTTCGTTATTATTACACTCAATTGAATTTTGTTTTAGTCGATTAAACTTTTAAGTCATTTCACACACCAATTATTTATCTCAATTTCTCTAATACCTAAATCCAGTATATATACATTATATACATATACTTTTTGCATGGATTCGGTGGTCATAAAGAGGACATTACAAATTTCAATGAAAACTACTTTGAAGCCCACAATCTACTTTATCAGTCCAACTTAGCAAGTAAAAAGTCTTCTCGGCAAAAGCCATTGGGGTAATAAGTGGTTTACCTATTAATTCAACTGTTCTACAGAGAAAAACTCGCAAAAATTTATTTTTACAATTTAAACCTCAAATTTTGAATTAAAAAACAATTCAAAACGGAAAAAACCTAAAAATTTCGGAAAAAAAAAAAAACAATTCAACTGTTGAAAAATCACCGAAATCGAAAAGAAATATCCAATTACAAAAAAAAATTGAATAAAAAAAGGTTCAGTCAATCGTTTTTATTATACTCGAAAATGTGCGATTTTTTTATAGCAGGAGATTTTTGAAAAAGAAAATTTTTGAATGTTTTTTTGCTATTTTTTTTTTTTTTTGTAATATTGACATACATTTTCTTAGACTTAGAAGGAAATGTACAGTTTGACGTGGATAGTCAGGTGTTTCAGCCTGAGATAGTTCAGTAATACGGTCATTTCCGATCCAACCAGACCATCACGTCGGATATTTATGGTCCAGTTTGGCTCTGGATATTACACTACGATAAGCAAACCATAACCAAACGATATACCCAAGCTATATTCAGGTGGTTTTTAAGACGTAATTCGTGTTGAAAATGTCTAAACCTCACATAAATTTTATTTGCTATGCTATTATGACTGCATTTTTATTTGAAATTATTCCATGTATACTTTTTTAGCCGCGAAAGAATCAAATAATTGATCAATTGTTCTAAATATATGAATGAAAATATTTTTAATAAATTATGCAAGAAGATTCCTTTAAAAATCTCAAAATTTTTATCATTTTTTCCAATTTTTGATGATAACTCTGTAAGTAAGCAAAATAACAAAAATTTTCACTTGACATAAATTGTTAAGGATTAAATTTACTGTAAAAATTGTCAAATAAAATTTTTTCTATTTTTCATAATTTTTGAGATATTATAGTTTTTTTGAATTTTTGAATTTTTTTAATATCTCATAAATGACGCAAAATATTAGAAAAATTTATTCTACATTATTTTAAGAGAATTAAATTTGCAATTATCTAATTGCAATACAATTTTTCATTATCTCGCTTAATTATGGAATTATCATGAAAAAACCAAAAAAATCACGAAAATTGCGATATTTCCACGAGATATATGTCCGAATAATTTATCAAACTCTAAAAAAAAAATTTTTTTTCCTACAAATATTACAAAATACTTATATCAAACTTCTTCAGTTCAAACTATTTTTATCAATTTTTTATAAAAATTTTCAATTTTTAATAAATTTTTCGAATGTAAAAAAAATATTTATACATAAATCCTTTTGTTTTTAATTTATTTTTTGACTTGAACCAATTACAACATCTTTCTAAAATTTTTTAAAAGTCTATAAAACACCTAAATGACCTTAAAACAATTATTAAACATTTATAAACAACTTATACAAATTAAAAAAACTGCTATAAGCTGTATTTTACATTTTTTAATCCTCTAAAAAAATGTTAAAAACAAAAAAAAAACATTGTTCTGCAAATTATCTCAACTGAAATTTATCCAGCTATTCAATATTGAATTACCCGTTAATTCCAAGAGACAATGCCTGAACCTAAATAGCAGTAATACGACGAAATAATCGCATGCAAGAGAGATCTCGCATTCACAAACGTGTGCACACGGAAAATAAAGGCAAACTGTGAGTGGCTCGGTCACTTTTCGTCGATGCAACTGAATATTTAATGCATGGCTGGAGGCTAACTCAACCTAGCAATACCCTAGACCGAAATATAAACGAAAATTCCCCTATAGTTTATTTGAACATGAAAAAATAATTTTTTTTAATCGCCTATAAACGACATTAGCGGTATTATAGTGTCTCTGGAGTGTTTATAATTTAATGCAACTAATTAACGAACAAAAAATGTAATTGATTATTGGCGGAATATCAGAGGAAGATACAAAGAGAGCAAAATTAGAGGAAAATGCACAACTAGGTCGCAACAAAGGCACTATTTACCCCGAGACAATTGTATGTCACGTGGGTGCTTTGAACTCATCCAAGTAGCAATCAGTGGAAACTCGTTAGTCCTCATTGTCTGCTTTTCATCACGGTTTTGTACTGCTGTGCCATCAACCTACCACGACGTGGCTGTAGGGAGCAGATAAATCCGACTGGAGCAAAGTCGCGCTTTGAAAGCAAAATTTTTATTAGTTCCAGTCGCTTTCCAAAAGGCTAAAAGATCAGTGAGG
The DNA here is from genome assembly GCA_002156465.1 of Macrocentrus cingulum. Taxonomy (NCBI): domain Eukaryota; kingdom Metazoa; phylum Arthropoda; class Insecta; order Hymenoptera; family Braconidae; genus Macrocentrus; species Macrocentrus cingulum. Next base: position 28,345 of record MVJL01010540.1, read on the forward strand.
ATCAGGAGTCCTCTCTGCTAGCGATAGATTATCCTCGAGGCTCCCTTGGGATTCACATCTTTAAATATAAATCAGACTATACTCTCTAGGAAATTAATATTAAATATAGCAGTCGAGTTTTACTCTAGTTTAAGGCAACATAAATTTTTATGTTGAGAAGACAAATTACATTGAAAGTTATTTTTAATTATTTATTAAGGTTAGTATATGCAAGCTTTTACTTTTAAAAGAATATTTCAACTTGAAATTGTAGAGGAAAAAAATTTTTTTTAATGTTTAAGCAGAAAAAAAATTATTTTGTGTGACTAAAGTCAATAAGGTGGATATAAATAATTATTTAGTGATTTTAAGTCAAAATATCTTCTAAACAATTGAAGATAGAAATTTTTTTTAAGAGACATTTTTTGTAGAGAATTTTAATAGCTAGAAAAAAGGTCTTTAACAATAATTATCTAACTCGCATCCTTATCAGGATATTAGCAAGTAGAAAAATCTCAATTTTCCGAACATAATTTTATAGAGAATAATTAATTTCGACTGTATTTTGACTCTATTAATGTTTTTCAATGTTCATAATTATAAATAAACAAATTAAACTGTACTTTTTACTATTAAAAAAATTAAATTCCAATAAAAAACCTCATTTTTAACTTTAAATTCTATAAAAAAAATTTTTTTCACTATATATACATCAAAAAGTCAACGAAAAAAGTTTTTTTAACCATAAAAATGTCATTTTACATTCTGAAATGGCAACTTTTACTACTATTTCATGTCTGTACATGCATTTAAATGACGAAAATAATCCACAAAATAATTTAGTAAAATATAAATCCCACAATTTTACTCTACAACAACAAAATATACCAACTTTATGGCAATTTAACGATGAGGTAGAGTAAACGATTGTACACAAAATGGATGCATGATTATGATTAATTACTCGAAAAGTAGTATTTGACGCAAACATACACACAGCTGATGCACGTATTTTTAATATTTCACTCTCGACACGCAGCAGGCGTTGAACACGCCGTAGAAACTGTCCAAACGCGAAATTTATGAGACTCGTGACTAGTAGCTCGTTACCTCGACGCCGTCTTTGTGCAAGAAAAACCAATATCCTTTCTTGTCGTTGAAGAAAAATCTATCTGCGATGATTGCCCAAGATAAAAAAAAAACATTTTTCGAGTTGTAATGAGGCTAGCGCTCTTGATAATGAGCTTGCGAGTGTTTTTTGCAATACGCAAGAGGTCAAATAACTCATTGTTGAATTAGAAGGCTACCCTATCACTCGTCCGGATGACAGGGACGAAGACGAAGCTGCCAGGGTGGCTCTCGTATTGCCGACGAACCGACGACATTTATCTCTGTCAAACGTTGTTGTGGTCAGTTCAACCCTCGAGCTTATGGCCACATGAAATCCCCAACGATCGAGAATATATTGCGCCGGCATATCTCAGTATCATACAGCCTGGTGACTGATGAAGCATATATGGAATTTTGAATGTTAACTTCAATGCGATAACCCCTCTTGATTTTGGAATAATGCAAAGGCGTTATATTCATGATTTTTAACGTTAAGTGAAATTTTAGAGTAGAAAATAAATCGCTTTTTATTACTGTCCAGGTAGAAGATTTTTTATCAAGAAAACGTTGAGAAAAAAAATTCTTTTATACTTTTTTTTTACATGAAAAAATTTTTTTTTCGCTATGACTGACATTTAATTAGCCAATATCTTGATAAGGATGCGAATTAAGTAAATTTTGCTAGAAACAGTTTTTGTAGGGGGTGAAATTCTCTACAAAAATAGTCTTTTAAGAAAAATTTCTATCTTCAATAGTTTAGAAGATATTTTAATTTAAAAAAAAAACTAATAGAATTTCAACAAATCATAATAGCTTAAAAATTTTTTTTTTTAGTCTTCAAAAATGGTTTTTCATCATCGAACTAATAGAAAAATCTAATAGAAAGAAGTGTCACGCTTAAGACATTTAATTAAACGACAGAAAAACACGTCGAAAAAAAATTTCTTGAATATTTCACGTTAACACGACTGTAAAATCGTTAAATTGTAATCGGTCCTTTGATGTGACATTAAAACATAATTACAACCTAACAGAACAGCAAAAAAGTCGTTTGCATTAATTCAATCAACACCAGAATCCCATTAAAAAGAAATAAAATGCAATAACTAATAAAAATCAGAGAAAAAAATTTTTTCTACAAGCAAAAAAAATTTTTTTTAAACAACATATATACGTATATATTTTTTGAATGATTGTGAGCTATGATATGAAACATGTAGCGATGCATGAAATGTGATTGGAGGCAGTGAAATTGGTTAAAACATATTTCACTGACATAAAAAACTATGGCAAATCATAAAATTCTACATACCGGACTGCGAATGCTGATTAATTTTGATTGTATCGTGCATGGATGCGAATTGATTTCTCATAAATTGATAGAAATACGTGAATTTCGACTGTCAAGAGTCGAAATATGGTCAGTGTGATGCATATGCAACGAGTTTTAACACTGTCCCTTTGATTGATAGTTAATTAAATCACGAGTATACAACTGACCTATAAATAATTGCGTCATCAACAGCCTCCTTGATCCAAAAAATCCTTTTTACGATTAATTATCAACCATGATTACATCAATTAAATGTAGAGTCATTGTAAAGACCATATCACCTCGCAAAATCGTGGGAAATAGAGTCATGTAATATAGTGTTAAATATTTTGCTGCGCTACGATATTTTTCCTATAGTTAGCTTAAAGTCCCAGAAACATCCGAAAAAATCCACAACCCCCTAGCGTCGTTTTAAATACCATCGCACACCCCCAAACCTCAAATTTATACGAAATAATTAGAAAATATAATGTTAAACCTTTTCCTCGGCGATACTATTTTTTTTTACAATTAGTTTAAAGTCTAAAAAGCACCCGAAAAAATCAGCAACCCCTTGGCGTTGTTTAAAAACCATCAACCACCCCCTAAACCTCAAATTTATAGGAAATAATTATGAAATACAATGTTAAATATTTGCTTAGTGATGAAATTTTGTTTTATAGTTGCATTAAAGTCTAAAAAGCTCCTCAAACAAAAAATCAGCCACCCCCTACCGTCATCTTAAATTATCAGCTACAAAAAAACTCTATAAAATAAATCGCTCGCCCATCAGCAAAGCCGGTGTGCACCTTATAAATACTTTTAAATTTATAACAAAAATTTTATCAATTTCTTTTTTTTTTTCGTTTTTTTCATTTACTAGTAAATTAAAAAAATTCCTATACGTTTAAACACCTTGCAAGTAGAATTAAAAGCTACAAAAATACCTCATTCAACATATTTCTCTGAAGAAAAAAAAAATTGGCAGACAAAGTACAGATAAGAGAAGAAAAAAAAAAAAAAAACAAAAGAATTTGCTAAAGTAACTCTATCGGGCAAAGTTTTATTCTTCTAAAAACTTTTCACCCTCTATAGTCGACAGTAGTGAAAGCCTTCGGGCTACACAGGGCTTTATACATTCTCTTCATGGCTAGCACACTTGAACGTTTGGTATTTTAATCCTGCTGCAGATTCTTGCGGGTTTTTTTTCTTCTTCAAATATTTGACAAACAAGACTAAAACTTCATATTTTCCAGACGAACGCTTAGAAATCGTACCGTAATATTATTTTAAAGCTGACAAAGAAAATTGAGATGATAAAAAACACGAGTATTTTCAGAAATATAAACATGCTGGAGTACACAGCACGTTTTTTTTTTTTTTTTTAATGTGCCATATACGCTCGTTGGTTGCTCTGTCGTCCACCTGTGTGCCAATGGATCTTTTACGATGGTGTAAAGCTGCCTATATAACTCTGGCCCTAAACTGCAAACGTTTTATTGGCCTAGTCTCGAGAGTGGTAGCTCCATTTCAAAAGTAATATTCGACGATTTTCTTTTTTTTTTTTTGCTTTTCATCAAGAGTATCTCTAAATATTCCATTTTTCACTCAATATTCTGTACCTTTGGCCCACCAAGTTTTCTGAATTTACATGGCTTCTACGCTGCAAAATATCCCCGGGGAAATGTATGCATAGCATTCCTTCATAGAATATCGCGCCCAAGTCATGAATGCTATATCGCGTCACTGCCATGCCAAAAGGGTGTATTACTTTTTTTTTTTCATTCATCTTTCGATAACTCAGTAAATAAGCAAAATAATGAAAAAATAAAAATGTAATATTATAAAAAATTTAATTTTTTACAGAAAATGTAGAGTTATTTTTTTACGATATTTTATTTTCGAGATATTTTATAATTTTTTCTCCCCAAAAAATGTAATTTTTATGTTAAAAAAATGTTTATTTCTCGTCCTTGTGAAGTTTTTATTACAGAAAAAAATTTTTTCAGAGTAAAATTTTCATTAGATATATTACGGGGTAATAATGATTTTTTTTTTATTTTTTTGCTGATAACTCGTTAACTATGCGATATAACGAAAAATGTCATTCGAATCAAATGATAGAAAATTGAATTCTCTACAAAAAATGTAGAATAAATTTTTCCTATATTTTGCTTCATTTTCAAGATATTAAGAAAAATCAAAATTTTCTCAAAAATTCAACAAGACACAAAAAAATTTATCTGAAATTTTTTGTAGAAAATTGAATTACCAATCATTTAATTAGAATAACATTTTTTCTTATTTCGCTTATTTATCCAGTTATCACCAAAAAACCAAAAAAAAAATCACAATAATCTCAAAATATCCAAAGAGTTACATCTTAAAAAAATTTTTTCATCTCATCTAAATATTCTACAACTCATTGCAGATGTATTGAGGTGAATTGAACATGAGTAACACTCAATATGGTTGTCAGTTTTGAGGTGTTTTAAACATCAGGGTCGTTATAGTGATAACAAAAGTCACGTTTACACCGGGGTTTCGGTATAGTGTGCATTTTGTTGGGCACTTTTGACCGGAATGCTTTGTCAGACTTGTAAACACACTGAATGAGATGGTTTATTTGGTGTTTGCAGAGTTATGCGAGGAGTGGGCATTGGCAAATAGCCGAGAATGCGTGGATGCTGTTGGGGGCGGGAAAATCAGCGGGACAAGTTCAGTCAACCAGGATGATCAGGAAGACCCAAGTGAAGCGATGTTTACACTGAAATATCTCGGCAGCACCCTCGTGGAGACACCCTCGAGTGAGGAGGCCACTGCCGAGGCAATCAAGACCGTTATTACTATGGTACGTAGCAAGAATAATTATTATCATCAAGTGCGCGTTAATTGCTGTATGGGCCATCCTCCAAGAATTCTTGAATAACCCAGAAGAATTTTCTTATAAGCTCCAATGTTTCTCAACTGTCTAAAACTCGTAAACTACTTCTAGTTCATTCATCTACCGAGTCTCTTATGTTACCTAAGGCTTTCAGTGGAATTTTCTCGTTCTCCACTTTCTCCACGACTTGATGATCCATAGTAAAAGTTATTTTACGAAATATACAATGCATGACATACGAAAAAATATAAAGTGAGAGAAAAAAAATTTTATTAACAAAAATTGCGTTTATAAATATTTTTTATCATGTAGATACTTATTACTTTAAAATCCAATTTAATATATTTTGTTTTTTGATGTTTTTCATTTGATAATAATTTTAAAAACACCAAAAAAAAAAAATTCACAACTCTCTAACTTTGTTTAAAAGATTTTCGAACGGCCCTAAACCTCAAATTTAAGGGAAATAATTATGAAATATAGTGTTAAATATTTTTATACACGATAATAATTTTACTTTAGTTAAGATAGAGTCCAAAAAACACCGAGAATAATTTGCAACCGTAATTTCAAACAAATTATTGAACTATTCCATTTTTTATTTATTTTCTGACCTAGTTGCAAATGATCAAAATGTTTGAAATGATTCGAGTGGATAATTGGGTGGAAAAACCAGACAAATATTTGAAAAATGCGCCACTAAACCTGAAACTAAGATTCCTAAAAATCGACATGAAAACGTGACGATTATCAGATGAGCGATATAATTGATAGAAAAAAAAAAATTTGCCGACGATGCAGACGAATATAAATCTGTAGAATATATAGTTGATGTGATATAAAAGTGCTCAGAGGCACACAAAAGTGCTCGGAAATTTGAAAAGCCAAGGGGATATCGAGCTGAATATTTCCTCGGCAAGTCTGCGGTTAGAGATAGACCGCGCGCGGGACCCAAAGATCGTCGAGTAAGTTTGCTGAGTTGAAAATTTTCATGAGACGTAGCTTGATTGTGCAGAACTTGGCCAAGTTTTCGTGGTTGTCACTCTGGCCAAGAGTGCTAACCGCATCCACATGACATATTGTGTGTTCTGACGATAAACTCGTACGAAAAATAGCAGGTAAAATACTTCAAAATATATATATTCAATAGTTTTCACCATCTCGTAGTCAATTTCAATGCGAAAAAATAAAAAACAGACTATTGAAATCCCTCAAAAAATATCGGCTATCATTCAACAAATTGATAAATCATCAAAGCGAATAAAAATAATTTTTTTAGTAACAAAAAAAAATTTTTTAATTGTTTTCAGTGAGGGTTATGAACTGAAATAATGTTTTTTTTTTTTTGCGAATATTAGTGGAAAAATGAGTTTTTTGATCTATCTATCAATGCATTTGTTCTGTGCCATTTTTCAGAGAATACGCAAATATTTTCTGCATACTCCATTGATCACAATATAACCATTTATTTTTATCGATTGCAGGCGAAAGCAAGTGGAAAGAAATTGCAGAGAGTTTCCCTAGCAGTGAGTCTCAGAGGCATTCGCATGACAGACCTTACAACAGAGGAAGATCAACTGCAGGTGTCAATATACAGGTATTTTAAAACAAGACAACTACAAAAAAAATTTCTTTTTTAACTTTTAAGATGTTAACAGTCAAAAAGACGTGTGTAAACAATTTTTTTGCTTTTTTAAATCGGAATATTTGTTAAACTATTGATTATAACAACTTTTGTCAAGAGATCTTTTTTATAGAGAATTTTATTAGTTACAAAAAAGATTTCTAGCAAAATTTGTCTAATTCACATCCTTATCAAGATATTTGTAGTTAAATTATTTCCAAGTTTTTTCAACTAAAAGAAATTACATAAAAATTCTGACCTTTTTAAAATCAAAATATCTTTAAAAATATTGAAGATAGAAAATTTTTTTAAGAGATATTTTTTGTAAGGAATTTTATTGTCTACAAAAAAGGTCTTTAGCAAAATTTATTTTAATCACATGCTTATCAAGATATTAGCAAGTAAAGTAAAACTCACACAAATTAATAAAAAACATCAATTATCAAAATTAATTACTGAAAGAAAATAGTAAAATAATTTTTTTATCATACCACATATTGAAAATTTTATTTAATTATATGTATAACAGGTATTTTCGCGATAAATAGTTGTTGGGTGGACGATTGAAAAATTTTACGACCTAGGCGATTCGTCCATTGAACCAAAATCGATATTGACAGAGGTCGAGTTTTATCCCGAGCCTGTTAAACTCGATTATACACAGACGGTGGAAAGGTTTGTCCAATGCAAATCAATTAGCCACAATCAAATTAGCATTTTCTGTTGAAGCAAAAAATTTATCCATCCAATACACGCGTCAAGTCACTAAACCAACAAAATGCTATAATTAAAAATCATCGGCACTACTGTGTTTGCAGAATCTCATACTGTTCGGCAGACGCAACGCATGATCACGTGTTTGCATTCATTGCGACAAACCTCAATGAGACAATGGAGTGTCATGCTTTTCTGTGTCCAAAGAGGAAAATGGCACAAACCGTGACACTAACAGTAGCCCAGGCGTTCAACACGGCTTACGAGGCTTGGCAACTGTCCCAATCTGACCCACGAATTCATCACGCTTCGGATAAGAGCCCCAGCGAGACTTTGAGTAAGTATATCGACGATTTAAGCCCTTAAAGACGAATTCAATTGCACGAAATGTGACATAAATTTTTTTAATCTTTAGATAACTCAGTAAATAAATGAGATAATCGAAAATGTTATAAAAGTTGAATAATGAGAAATTTAATTTTCTTTAAAAAACATAGAATAAATTTTTTCGATATTTTCATTTTTTTTTCGAGATATTTTGAAAAACAAGAATTTCACAAAATTAGAAGTTTTTGAAAAACTAAGGGAGATACAAAAAAATTTTATCAAGTCAAAATACATCGAATGACGTATGGAAATTAATAATCGATTATTATCTTCCATTGAAAGGCACATCAAAAGGCCAAAATTCCCTAAAAATGACCATTTCTTCATATTATCTCTCCTGGATGACCTCGCCCGATTGAAAGGATGTTTCCAGCGTTTTTATTAGGTCAAAATACATCGAATGACGCATAGCAATTAGAAATCGATTTTTATTTACCATTGAAAGGACCGTGGAAAGGTCAAAATTCCCTAAAAATGACCATTTCTTCGTGTTTTCTCTCCCTGGATGACCTCGCTCGATTGAAAGGATGTTCCCAGCGTTTTTTTCAGGTCAAAATACATCGAATGACGCATAGCAATTAAAAATCGATTTATATTTACCATTGAAAGGCACGTGGAAAGGCCAAAATCCACCAAAAATCACTATTTCTCCGTGTTTTCTCCCTCTGGATGACCTCGCTCGATTGAAAGGATGTGCCCAGCGTATTAAGGAGGTGAAAAAACATCGAATAGCGTATAAAAAACCGAAATCCATGAATATCTTCTCATTAAAAGGCACGTGGAAAGGCCAAAATCCACCAAAAATGACTATTTCTTCGTGTTTTCTCTCCCTGGATGACCTCGCCCGATTGAAAGGATGTTCCCAGCGTTTTTATCAGGTCAAAATACATCGAATGACGTATGGAAATTAATAATCGATTATTATCTTCCATTGAAAGGCACGTTGAAAGGTCAAAATTCCCTAAAAATGAGTCGTAAGACGATCTAAAATCGTAATTAAGACACCTAAAATCCCGGTAGCTATCTAAATAATATCGACTAGCGTGAAAGCTTTAATCTGCCGCTTGAAATTCAATCGAGTTTCATAGCATCTAGCGCGGCGAAAGCTTCTGTCCATATACTAGGGCCAACTAATGAGCATATACATGCTTATATACACTGGACACATCGTAGAAGCACTTTGCGGATAGACCTTCGACAGACTGCATCAGAGTCTAAAGCATTTAGTGTGGCCATTGAGTGCGCAAAAAGTCAAACTTTTCTATCTCTCATTCTCTCATGTTCCTTTCAAGCTGAAAACTAGGTGAATTTAATTTCCGTTGCACTCACGTACCTATTGATATTTAATCACGCAACATCAAACGCCACAGCGTAATTACACGTTTGCATATAGAAAATCAATTTCCGCTGAACACTTTCATTATTACCAGAATGACTACAAAGCTAATACAACGCAAAATCCCTCAATTAAATTATTTTATTCCTAATATATAACTCTAATAGATTAAATTCATCCCTTAAAAATACGGCTTCGCTGTAAAAAAAAAAAAGTAGGCCCTAAGTTCATGCGCATCTGCAAAAAAAAAAATGTGAAATTGCTGGATAGTAAATAAAATTTGCTATTAGTGAAAATAGAAAAAAAATTTTCCTATTACAAATTTCTACGACTGCAAGAATTTCCGAAATTCGTAAACAACCCTCCAAAATAAATTCTTTAAATTGAAATTTTGAAGAAATTGGAATAAAAAAAATATATATTTTCCGAGATATTCTTAAAAAAATACCCGGTTATTAATTTATATGAATCTTCTAATTTGCAGATTCTAAGGATGAAAAAGCATTGGAGAGGAAGCAAAGTAAGCAAAAAAGTGAGAAAAATCTGCTGATTGATTTAACAAATGATGGAAAAACATCAAAAACATCAGATAAGTCTTGGGTAAGAGTTCTAACACTGATGTTTATGCTGACGCTTGAGATAAATGTTGTTTACTTGTCTTCAGGTGTGTTTCGAGGATGAAAACGTGACTACAGATACGAAGAAAGCTCCGAATAAGAAGACAACTGGAAATAACATTCCCATGACGACAATTAGACATGCGAACAATGCAAGC